>APFE030537171.1:78469-125291 GCA_000404065.3 Pinus taeda
CGAGTTTATCAGCCAAATAGACCTTTGGCTCTGATACCAGTTGTTAGAAAATTATATATTACAGAGCAATGGAACACATAAAATATTGCTGAAATATAAACACAAAAAACGCATAAAACAAGAGAGACACATATATACGTGGTTCACCTAGTTTGGGCTACATCCACGGAGAAACAACCAGTCCTTCTTTTTATATTATCTAGCAAATTGAAGAGATACAACCTACAGCAGATCTGCTGTAACTCCATCTTCGCTCTCAATCTCCTCTCTCTTCCTCACTCAGAATACAAATATACATAGATGCAATACAATTCCCTCATACACAGTAAGGGGTTGCCTTCTAGGGCAAACAACCCTAAATTAAACATAAATTCTACTGTAATATCTCCGCTTAATGAACGACCCAGATTGACTAAGAAATTACAACATTTTACAAGGCAATTCTACATCTATTCTTAGTTTCGGGGGCACTGCCCCCGATCCCCCCACCAGGGGGGGACTCCCAAAAGGTCGCAACCGCCCCCCCTTGGACCCCCCCTGCAGTGAATATTTTACGCGCGGCGTTGCCGCCCCATTTCAAATTGGGGTCCAATGTGGCGATACCTTTGAATATAGAAGATAATCAGGCTCCACACCCAACACTTAGAGTATCATCCCTTGAGGGGGTTTGCACCATGATAATTCTCTCCTTCAATATTGAGGGGTTTGAAAAATCCAAAAATAAACTAGCCCTCTCACGTCTAGTTGACAAAATTGGACAGACATAATTTTCTTACAAGTAACTATGATTAATAGCTCTAGGGCCACTCACACAATTTCCACTATTTTTAAGAACTAGGAGTTCCTTTCTCTGGATGCATCGGGAAAATTAGGGGGGCTTATCACTGGGTCGTTAAAATCAAGTTACAGGTTGCAAAAAACATGATATTTTGACGATGGGCTGGTGACAGAGCTATGGTCACATATTATATATCAAACTGTATGCATATGCAATGTTTATGGTCCCTTCCTGGATTGATGTCCATTTTAGGAAACTATCATCACACTTCACTTTACCTCTTTGTATACTCTGATATTTGGGGGATATTTAAACCTTTTTCTTAGGCACGATGAAGCATGGGGTCCTTTTTCCATACCAGACCCTGACTTGTAATTTTTTTCTCAATCTTTTTGAAAATGTGGATCTAGTTGATATTCACCCTAATAGGATCCTTCCTACATAGAGAAATGATAGGACTAGTTTAGATCATATTGAAAATTAGTTGGACTGATTCCTTATTTCAAACATATTCCTAGACAAAATTATTTGAATTTGTTAAGGGGTGGACGTTGGTTGTATATATGATCATTGTCCAATTATCATTGAATTGGATCAAACCCCCCATAAGCCCCCAACTCCTTTCAAGTTAAATCCACATTGGTTGGGGGAACAATCCTTTATTCATGCCTTATAATATATTTGGGTTCCCTACATTTTCTGAGGATGGGGCTCCCCTCCCCCCCCCCCCCCCCCCCCCCCCAGGACAAACGTCTAGGAAATCTAACAAGCCAAGGCAACGGTTATTTCCTAGGCTAGAAGAAAAAGGGAATTAAACAACAAGAGGTTGGAGGAGATTGAAGTCTAAATCAAGTATATTTTAGAAGGGGAGGATTTTGGGATTATCTTGACTGAGCATAAGAAGTTGTTAACAAACTCGGAAACCCAAAACGATCCATTCTTATGTACAAAAAGAAAGAGTAGCAAATGAAAAGTCAAGCGCTCTAGCTCCAAGCTAGGGATGAAAACACAAAGTTCTTCCACCAATATTAAAATCTTCAGAAGTTTGTTAACACCATTTGGTCCATTGATAAACAAGATGGCACAAGAGCCACTTCCTTTTCTAATATTGCTAAGGTCGGTATCTCACACTTCAACACCCTTTTTCAATAAAATAATTGGGTAATATTAATCACATCTTGAGAACTACCTCCCTCTTTCATCAGTTTCTTGAAGAAGACAATGACTATCTCATGGGTGAGATTACTTTAGGGGACATGGAAACCACCTTACACGGCTTTCAGAAAGGTAAGAGCCTAGGTTGTAATGGCCTCCCAATTGAATTCTACATAGAATTTTTTTATTTAATTGCTCGAGACCTCTTCTAGATGGTGGAATGTTCTCATCTTACAGGCCACATGTTGGATCCTTTCAACAAAAAATTTATTGCACTCATTCTTAAAGAGGTTAATCCTGATAGTTTTGATCATTTTAGGTTGATATCTCTCTGTAACACTATCTGCAAAATCATCTCCAAGATCATTTCCTACCAGATTAAAAAAATTATAACTGATCACATATCCCATAAACAGTTTTGGTTTCTTAGGGATAGAAAAATTCATGATGCCATTGGGTTGGCATAGGAGGAATTCCGCACATTACAAAAATTCAAAAAGAAGGATGTCTCTTTCAAAGTGGATCTCTCAAATGCTTTTGACATGGTAAACAGGTTTTACATGAAGCTTCTCCTCCTACATCTTGGTTTCCACCATGATTTTGTTTCTTGGATACATAGTTGTATCAACACCACTTCCTTCGTTATTTTGATTAATGGTGCGACATCTCCTTTCTTCAATGGATCAGAAGGACTTCGATAAGGCTACCCTCTATCACCTATTTTGTTTGTTCTGGTGGTTGAAAGCCTTAGTAGACTTTTTAAACATGCTCAAGGCACCGGTCCATTTACATGTATTCAAATTAGATATGACTACCTTTTGTCTCGTTTGTTGTTTGTTGATGACATCCCCATATTTTGGGAAGCATCCCTTGTTGATTTTAATGCATCCTCTAATCTGATAATTACTTATGAATTTAATTTAGTTAATCCGTTTATTGTGATTTTTCTATCATAAATTAATTACACAAAGGATCTCAATAGTGATACAAAATTGCCATAAGGATCATAAAGAGATAGCCACACAAGAACACAACATTTTTACCCTAAGAAAGCCCACATGGGGGAAAAATTCAACAATCATTTTCTTATAGCATCAACTTAACAATAGATACATCAAAGTCAATACTATGGACAAACTGACTAGAAAATACGTCCACAAAGATTCCAAGTCATCCCTCCTTAATATGTCTAAAATAGAGGTATGTCTTCCACAAGAGTACACAAAAAAGTTGGCTCTATTACCACAGAGATGAACCACAGGAGTTTCAACCTTCATGCACAAATATAAAACACAGAGATTTGATCTCCTTGCAAAAATTTAATTCACAAAGAATTCAAACCTGACCTCAAAAAATATCATAGAAACTTTGACCTTGCCTTGGACACATGTGCAAGCAATGGAGAGAGAAACATTCACATGTGTGAGAACTTAATCTTCTTATAAATTCAACCTCCTTTTTCCTTGACCACCTTCATATAAGGGAGTATAAATATAACTCTTTATGATGATATCTGAATTGAATATTGAGGAAGATCAAGTGATTTTATATATAGTTTCTTTGGGGGTCGAATAGGTGCCATTGTAGGGCTGATCCAACTTGTGATGGAGGAGGACCGACTTGATCTTCTTGGGGAGCCTTAAACTAAAACTTGAAATTAAAATTAAAATTTTGATAAATATAAATAATGGAATTTTGTTTTGAGCGTGAAGAACATTCTCTACATATAAATATGTCAATTATAAAAATATACATTATGAAGACCGATCATAGTTACAGAATTTAACATCCCTCACGTACACCAGGTCCTTAAAAGACGTCCTCGAAGAGTTTGATCTAGTTACAGGAATGAGAATAAATAGGGATAAGTCCACACTTACATGATAATGCCTCACAGAGCACCTCAAACATCAGATTGCAAATATTCTGGAGGCACGTCCCAAATCTCCCACAGAAGGACTATAATATTTGGTCTTTTATCTCAAGAAAATGGCTACCAAGAATCTAATTAGTTCTCAATTGTAGCAAAGATCGATAAAAGAAAAAAATTATGGTGCCATAAAAGGATCTCCCATGCACTGATAAACAAATTTATTGAATCCATTCTAGGTTTCTGGGACACTATGGCCTAGATACTAAAAGGGGGGGGGGGGGGAGGGGGTGGGTGGGGATTAAAGGTTATGACTTGGTTCTTGTTGAGTTTTTAAGTGCAATAGATACTAGCCCAATATTTCTAAAATATTAATAATTACCTAAAATGAGATAGATCTTCTTTTGACAATTCCACTTCATAAATTTAACCATAAAACCATAAGGACATTGGATATCACAATGCACAAAGAGAACACAAGATTTATCCTAGGAAAACCCACTTGGGGGAAAAACCCAACAACCTTTTTCTAAAAGAAATTCTCCAGTTCAAAAAGAGATACTTCTAATGCAGGTAGTCAACTATGACATCCAATACGCTATGGTCAAACCTAGTCGACAACACCAATTAAAGCCTCTAATATTCCCTAGAACTTAGCTTGATTTGATCTACCCTAGGCAGAAATTCGGCCTCCAAGAAACTGTCCAAAAACCCATAAATTCAGCCTCCCAATATACCCAAAAAAATTTCTTTTCTAGAAACACATGTGTGAGCTAGAGAGAGATGTGAATTTGAGAGAGAGAAATATGCTCTTCAAGATTCTTTTCATCCTTGTTTTCCTTCAATTGGATGCCCATAAATTGTCTTGCTTGTGAGAGATCGAATGTGCCTTTGTAGAGCAGGTTGAATTACTTTATATATTGGTATGCTTTCGTGAATGGGTGTGTCTCTTCACTAGGACCGACTTGACTTGAGGGAGGGCCAACTTGACTATCTTGGAGTGAAAAAATCAAATTTCAAATTTCAAAATTTTCGCTTTTAAATCCGACATGAGGAACATGTCTTACAAATTCTTTATATATTACAAAGGCTAAAATATAAATTATGAAGAATGACCATAGCTACAAAATTCAACACTCCCTCTTAGTTAGGGAGGTAGTCATAATGACTACACATATGTTCTTCATGTGAACAAATTTCTCTAAGAAAAGTTTATAAAAAATCATCGCCATAATAAGGTTACAATTGTGACACATGGTAATCCAATAGCATCAACCATTTACCATAATTCAGGTCAACACTTCAGACCTATGGTTTATCCTCAACATAATTTGGATCATTTATTTAGAGACATGATAAATCAATTGCATCAATTAATAACCATCATTTGATTCAATACTTTAGACCAATGGTGTGTGCTCCCCATGATTCGGGTCAACACTTTAGACACATGGGATATCATTTAGCATCAACTAGTCACCATAATTTTGGTCGATATCTGACAAATGGCATCCCGACTAGTCTTGGTTTCCCATCATTCAAGTCAATGACACATGATGAATCTTCAAAGGCCAAACTTTATTTTCATAATCCATGGCCCGCTTCTAAATAAACATGATGCTCTAGGACCATTATTCCTTATTCAAGTCATCATACTAGACATGGGAAGACTAATTGTCTTTAGTAATACCATTCTCCATAATTCGGGTCAAAGTACTTGACACAATGATAATCTCCCTAATTTGGGTCAAAATACTTGACACAAGGAGAGTTTCATTCCACGATATTATCTCATCATCACTCCCTCTCAACGAGAGAGGCATTCTCAATAATTCCAAGCTTGTCTCTGAAGTAAACAAACTTCACTTAGGATCGAGGATTTGTAAGAATATGTTGTAGCCACTACAACACCAGCCAAAATTTTCAGCTTGTGTATCTAAATTTTGGATCCCCGTGTGCTTTTCAAGGTCTTAACACATATCCTTGCCAATTGTAATGGTCAAATTCTTGTCATCAAGTCTACAAGTGCTACTATGTCCATGAGGCACACTACCTATTCTTTCCACTTTGGATTCATCCTTGACATTAGGGTTTATGGCATTTTACATTCCTTCATTTTTGTGGAGAGAAATTTAGCACTTCCTCTCAGTTTGTGTTTAAATGGACTAAATAAATTAGGGTTTTAAGAAATTGTTAAAACTAGGGTTATGTGTTTCTTTTTTATGCCCAAGGTTTGGACAAGGTTGCAACTAGATCAGAAGGTTCATCATCATCCGTAGCATCTATTAATAGGAAGTAGATATCATTCTTTCATAGTGCTCTATGGAAGAACCAAGGTATTCTAGTTTCACAACTTTTGAAGTCATTAGACATGAAGGGAGAGGATATGGAAGCTCTTCTCAGTTACCATTTTTTTCCCTTAAGTGATATGAAGAGAAATATATGGTTGAAGAAGTTCCACTCCTGAACAGATAATTATTTTCCAAAAAATCATTCACAACTAGGGTATAATAAGAGGTATTATAAAGTTTTTGATGATGTGATCTCTTCCAGAAGAGTGCCAATTGTCGATGGCACTTTTTATACTACAAAATCTATAGACAGTTCCACTACTAGGCCTATCAACATGCATAAAGAACAAGATTTTGCAACTCATTAGAATCAATATGTTTTGCTTGCATGTGCTTAGATGAGTCCAAGCCCTATCAACCTCTACTACAATTGATCCAAGCACTTCCTCTTGGGAATAGAGAATATAAATGTAAATGATAGAAGTGGAACTAATATTTGGCCTACAAAAGATCTTTGAAGCCAAAGTTGCGTGCTTTTTGGCTAATTCAATGTAGCAGCAATTGTGCTTCAAGGGCACAAAATAGAACAAGAAAAAAGGAAAAGAGAAAGAACCAATCAATTTCAAGATATCAATTCTGATGGAGCTTCTTTGCACATATAAAGGAGGCAAACAAAGAATTATATGATCACCATCACTCCTATAATAATGGAGAAAAGAGAGGTAATGAAACTTCTAATGAACACAGTGAGTCTAAAGGTATCGGCATCAGTGTGCGACAGAAAAACTAGAGGAAATGGCACATATGGAATGAAGGTGGACACAAGATCGGATTCATCCAAACATCCTGAAAGTGTCAGCCATGTAACTCATAGAAATGTTGGCCCAAAATTGCCATTATCTAGAAAATTTGGAGAAACGCGGAGTAGGTACTAGAGTGGAACTTTATGATAAAAATATGGCTATCAAGCATCACAAAACAGAGGAGGTTGTTGTTGGTTCAAATAATCAATGCCTTTTGAATCTTGATCTAGAACCATGACCTCTTAATATGATAACAAGTGAGAAATTAGTTAGCAAACACACCTCTGAAGGGGTTTTAAAACAAATTTCGGGTTCAAATCCATTATCACCTACATTCATCTCTCACCCATTACCAAATATTTCAAAACTATCCTTAGTTTCACCCTTAGTTCTACTTTCAAGGCCAAGGTTCACTCCAAATCGATTATACTCCAAATCGATTAAGATAGATAATCGACCAACACCATTGAAAATTATTCCACCTTTACCGCATGGTTTCTTAGATATTAGTGCATTGAAAGAGCATTTTGAATTGGTTCGTGATGTATTTTTTGTGGAAGTAGAAGATGCTAAAATCCAATGTGATCAAGTTTCAAACTTTTTAGAAACATACTTCGTACATGTTACTTATGTTATACGACGTGCATCTGAAAAAAAAAAAAACTTTTTTTGAAGGTAGATGTTGGCAGGGGAAAAACTTGTAGTTGGCATGGGTGATGGCTTCCAACACCATAAACCTTGAATTTAGAAATAATACAACATAACAAAATTAAAAAGGGGAAAGTTGCAAACGGGAATGTGACTGATGGCCAACTCGCAATAGGAAATGTGACTCAAGAAATCGCAAAAGAAAAGGCGATTGATGGCCAAGTCACAATAAGAAATGTGACTGATAAAATCACAAATAAGAATGCAACTAGTGGTTAGGTCACAATTCTAACCTCTAATGGATATAGGAATCTAAAATTTTACTTCTCATGCAAATTTCAAATTTCAAATTGCAGTTGCAGTCAGCACTGAGACTAGAAATTTCAAGTGTGACTAGCCCTAAGGAAGAGAACTATGACCCGTGATCTTAGTCTTCTTTCTCCTTCAGTTCACAAGTCGCATTTTTTAGTCATTAGTGGCATTACAATCCTAAAGTGTTACCTGCACTAGAACTCCAGGGTGCAACTTGCCTGGAACTCAATCTACGATGAGTGAAATATTATTTCCTGGACAACAACCAATGCAAGATTTGGTGACAAGGATTCGTGAAGAAAGGTCAACATACGAAGGTGTTTCATCTTTTAAATGTGGTTGACAGGACCAAAGCTACATTATGAAACCATTTCTAGTATTCTCCAAGAAATCTAACAACACTAGAACAAGATAAAGAGATCTATCAAGAAATCCAATCTAACAACACTAGAACAAGATAAAGAGATCTATCAAGAAATCCAATGCTTTACACAAATGAAAGATATGAACATATGGGTGTGATTGTGGTGATTGGTTATAAACAATGCTACATTGAAATTATAGAACAGGATTTTATTAGCAACAGTGCAAAGAGGATTACTACACATCACTGAGTGTGTAAGGGAGTGGTTTGTGGAATGTTTGAAAGGAGAGTAGGCAAAATACACGCTTCACTATAATAAGGATTTATAGGCTACAAATGAAGTATTGGCTGGGGTCTTTTATGTAGCAATTCATGCCATCATGTATACTATTGTCTTGGAATGAAGATGATTATTAATGATCCTCAACAAAATTACTATTAAATAAATTACCACTAAAAAGCATCATTCAAAGCACATTGGATCCACGTACCATCAAGTGGTGGGAAAATTGTCTAGGGAAGGTTAAAACATTTCATATATTTGATGTTTTAGAATTCAGAAGCTTGAGGAACACATTGGAGAAACTTGTTATATTTATGAAGAAAAGGCCCTTAACGTAACTAATATTTTCAAATATTTAGAAGTCCTTGGACATGGTGAATTTGGTTTAGCCTGTTGTGGAGTCTTTCAATAGGTAAATATGAACTTTTAATTGTCTGCAACTATGAACATGACAACTCAGTCATCAACCACTTTCATGATCCTTAAAGCAAAGGGTATACACTTCTATCTTTGAATGCTTAAGTACAAGTAGTTTTGAATGATTACTAGAGATGTTAAACCTGGTAATATTTAGTTGGACATCGACTTCATGGATAAGACTTCAGATTTTGTATTGGCTCAATTTGTGGGGAAAGCTAGTGAGGGTGAAGCATATACTACAAGAATTGCAGGGGTGGAGTATCTACAGGATGACCATATGACAAAAAAAGGTGATGTCTATTATTTTGAAGTTGTTTTTTTGAGCTTAACTCAAGAAAATGTGTAGGAATGGTACCAAGCACACTAGAAAGACAATCGCTAATCTCTATAATGTTCTTTATTCTCCAAGGGTGGACGAAAGGTCATGGGAGAAGGTGAAAGGTCACCCTCCTCATTTCTATAAAGTTATTCTCATGCCTCATTTGTAGGATACTTTTAGCACTTGAGCTAGGACTAGCATCAGATCGTTGAGTTGTTCTTGAAGAGCTAAAAGCACTCAACTCTTGGCAACTAGTATGGTGAGTTGTGGTGAGGCTAATATTTTTCTTTGGAAAATGGTATGAGCATCCCATGTTCTATCGTTGGGATTTGGTGGTTTGTGGGACATTTACTTCTATTTGCAACAACATTAATAAGAGGTTCTCCACTTTCAGCAGTGATTCTCATGCACTTCCATGGTGGCTATAATGGCTATTAGGTATTTCCATTCGGTGTGTATGTGTTCTTACATGTGGGAAATATTCTTATGAACTAATAAATTGCTATTGCACGTGTGTTTTCTTTTAAATATTTGTTATTATATTCCATGCTACTGTTAATAATCTATTGTGAATTGATTTGGGGTTAACTTCTAGCACTTTCCAAGTCATGTATGTCAAAGTTGATTTTAGCTCACTAATCCTTCTTGTGGCATGCTTATTCTTGTTGTTTTGTTGTTACATTCATATATCATGTTCTGCAGGTTGTTAATCATGAGATGATCTTATTCCCATTTTTTTAGCATTTCATTCTTTCCCTTGCTCTAGTGTATCTACATTTGATAGCCATGGGCAAAGCATTCATGGTGGCAGTCAGGCCCACATACTGGTTGGGGCTCTTATACCAAATGGTGTGAGGTCTAATTGGGACTTCACACAAGGGTGACCCCTTAGATGTTGGTGGGACATTTTTCTAGTCAACAGATTTTTGGCACCAAAAGGAGGGCCAAATGACAAGCTAAGCCCATGGAGCCTATATGTAAACATCATATCTTGAAATGGCTCCTTCCCAAATATTATCTTAGGTTCTTTTTCTAAAAATCTTATTCTTTTAGTCCCCAAGGGAATAGTTTGTCACTTATCATAGAAAAATTTTGATGGTGAGGGTGGAATATCTATGTTTGAACATACACCTCAATTTATTTAGTTTTGTTCTTCTAATGAAGTACATTGTGAAGGTGTTGCTTATATAATTTTCACCCTTATGCTTGAAGGTCGTGATATGAAATAGTGAAAAACATTACTAGTTGCTTCTATCTATTCTTTCAAGTAGTTCTTCAAGGAACTTGATCATGCTTTCAATAGGTATGATTTTTAAAGTTTGTTTAAAAATATCAATGACCTTATATGGAAACCACATAAATATTTGGAAGATTTTCGATAGGCTTGTCCATATTTGTTATCAATTTCTTGAAAGAGACAAGGATTAGATGTATTTGAGTGAAAAAAATCAGCAATTGGTTTTGTAATTCTTTGCAAAAAATTGAATTTGAAAATAATATTGATTCTGATGATATTATGCAAGTTACAAATTAGCTAGACCTTATCCCTAATTTTGTCTTGCCAACTTTTGTAAGTCGATAAAAGTCTCAAGCCTCTAAGAAGAAAACTATCGCCTGTGAAATTCCTCATTCTCCTTCAACTTCATTACCTAATGAAATTTCTTTCATTGGCAATTTAGGTGATGAAAAGTGTTTTAAGGGAAAGGAACGAAGTTGTTTTGCTTCTAGAACTATCATACATCATATGGAAATTGGACAACCTGAAAGTCAATTTGATAGAATACCCACCGAGTTGATGAGATCCAACTTGAGCCCGTTAAACCTCTACTAAAATCTACTCCTGAACCTCCTCAAAATATGCTTCATCATTAACCTGCTTGCAATGAGTTAGGGCCTCTCTTAGAAAATTCTCACTATGCAATTAGTTCTATAGAGCATAATACAATGGTTGATCTTTTGATGCTAAATCAAAATCTCGAATCAAATTTGGTTTAAAGTGATGTTTATTCTCGGTATCTTTTACATTATCCTTTATCCACGACCCTAGCATAAATATTTCACTCAAATAAAAATGGGTATTCAATTCAGTTTTTGAAGCATAACATACATGTTGATCCATTGCTTCCTCAAGTTGACACTAATGTGTAATATTTGAGTCTTGAACCAGATTTGGTTGGAATTGATGTCTCTTCACCTAATTATTTTCATCCATTGTACCATTATCTATTTAATGAGTCTACTAATCTTGTGGTTTCTCCAAATCCTTTAAATATTTATCCCGTTGGCTTTGAGTACAATCAGGTACATGATGGTGTTTTCTCACTATTAGAAGATGAAAATATTGAATCCCTTGTTCAGGATATTTTCAATCTGCAATCTTTAACAATTAACGAGGAAGATTCTACATACCAGATGATTCAAGAAAGTCCTTTGGTCAATTTTTCCTCATTCTTAATCTATTATGAATTTAAAATTCATAAAAAAACTAATATTTAAATATTATTAAATTGATTAAAATAATTAAGCATAAATAAATAAATCAAAAAATTATTAGATAAACTTAGTTAAATCAAAGAGACTCCATTTCCTGAAGGACATGTCTCTCTCTTTTGGGCATGGCTAGTCAACTCCTATTAAAGGAGCACATCCAGAACCTTGTAAATCATAATTCAGCCAATTAATAATATATTAAATTGTTTTATATTTCAGTATGTTTGAAATCTAATAACGAACAGTGTGTGGTTGATCATATGAGTGGTATCAGAGCTCCAATGGTCTTCTCACCTAGCAGGGTACCACATCACTTGTTGATCGTTGGGCCTGCAGACCTTCTCCCTACCATCATCCACCATTGTGCCTACTCTACGGAATCCCCTATGCATCAGTTCCCTAGACCATTGTGCCTTCTGTTGTTGTCTTCCCTTGTTCTCCACATCTTCTGCCCACATCTCTGGTGTTGAAGGAAATGTAACTAGGTTCGGTCTTCATAAATGTACTTTTGATATTTGTACTTAGTCAAGAAAAGAAATATTATTTTTATAACATATGTCAATGAGTTTCTTGCTCATTGAAGTAGGTCTAGCACATGTCAAAGTGTTATAAATGAGTCAAATAGTCAAAAGGAAATGTTGAAAGCCTTAAGGACATGTTACACCATGTATAAATATATATTAAAGTTAAAGGGAAAACCTCCAAACAAAGTCAATCCTAATCCTATTCAATGGTACCATCAAGAATCTCCTTTAAGCATGCTACACCACCATGGAAACTATCTGAAGTCTAATCAACAAATCAGCCTCCTAAGAAGTCCTCAAGCACCCTACAAACAATTGACAAGTCAGCCTACAAATAGTTGATAAATCAGCCTAAATGGAGAGACAGACCTCTATATATAGAGGTTGTCCACTCCTCTACATAAAGCATTTTATCAACCCTGAAATCTGCAAGGAAAAGAAGCAGAAGAGGAACGAAGGAAGGTCTACGAGGGCAACGAAGTAAGAAGGAAGAACAACGAAGTTTGAGGAACTATTTTCTAGGGTAAACGCAGTCACACGTGCAAGAAAAGGAGGGCTTTATGTATACATACCAGCAGCAATATAAAAATGCCCTACTTCTCATTGTTTAGGCTTGCAACTTAAACCTACAAGGCCTCTCACTGAAGCAAAGAAGTTACTCTCACATGTGAAGGATAAAGGAACCAAACTCACACGAATCCTCCCACACGTGCAAGAATTTAGGGTTGCAGTGGTAACACTATAGGTCTGCAATCCTACAGTAAGAAGAAGCTCGATTAGTAAAGATAATAAGAGCATCATCCTATGTGAATAAGTGCACTTAGGATCAATAAGAAACATATCTTCTAGAACAAGTATAAGAGAGCCTATCACCATGGAGTAGGGTAATGAAGTGCCGGAAGCAGGAGAACAAAGTGTCAGAAGAAGGAGGATGAAGTACCAGGAAACAAAGTGCTAGAAGAAGTGACAAAGTATAAGGTGCAGAAAGGAGGGAGGACTTGACTTATGCTTGGATAATCCTCTTGTCAGGGGGGGTCTAGGGTTTGGCATTGATCAATAAGAAGCTTCAATAAGAGAAACTTACTAAAGGGCTTTCCTCTCAAGAAAAGAGAGGTTTTGGCCCTGGAAAAAAACCAACATCTTGTGTTCCTATTCTTATGTTTTGGTAGCATTCTGATGAAGTACACACACATGCATTAATAAGAAGAAGAAAAAGATTAAGCTAACTAACAAATGTAAAAAATACTCCATAAATTGTTATCAAGTAATGAATAATCACACTACACTACTTTGCCCTAGATTCTTCAACATTGTATCAAAGCGAACGTGACACATCAAGGAAAGGGAAACTCAAGAACACTCATAAAGGAGAAGCATCTAAAAAGTTGAAACATCAAAACTATAAGTATCAATCACTTCAAGAACAAGAAGGGTCTACAATCCATCATTCATCAAGGAGGTATACAAAGCTAGAAGAAGAGCCTTACGTAAAGGCACCTACAAAGAAGAGTAGATTGAAGTAGGACCTACATCAAGCTACAAGTATTCAAACAAATCTCATCATCAAGCAAGTCCACTTGGAGAAGGAAACTTGAAGAACATTAAGATCCAAGTAAGACAAGCCATCAAGCCTTTAAGGAGGAATCAAATCCATTACATCTCAAAATCTATCAATTAAGTACATGTCCCCTTCTGAATATACATCAATGTCTTTTTGCAAGGAAAGGAATAAATTGGTGGGTACCAATAACTTTCTTGCATGGAAGAAGAGGATTGATATACTTCTCAAGGAGAATGAACTCCTAGAACATGTCAAAGGAAATATCACTATCCTTGCTAAGGAACAAAATCAATTCTTAGTGAAGTACAAAAAGGATGAGACAAGAGCTCAAAGGATTCTGATAGAATCAATCAAAGACTCTCTCATTCACTATGTCTCCAAATTCAAACATCGAAAGAAATTTATGATAAGATAGTATACATATTCTCAGTATCCACAACCGAAGAAGTAATATCTATAAGGAATGAATTATACAAGATAAAGATAACAAAAGAAGGAATAGCTCCCTACTTCGTGAAAATATCTAAAATGAGAGATCAACTTCAAGAGCTTGGAGAAGTCATGTGTGATAGAAATATGACAACTATAGTACTCACTGTTGTACTGAGGAATGGGGAAACTTCACATCAAACATATATGCCAAGAAGGAAGCAACCACTCTCAGTGAAATGTGGTCTCTATGCAGAAAAAAGGAATCCATACTTAAGGAAAAAGAAGATGTGGGATCAACAGAGCAATCATTTGCTACCATGGCCAAAAGAAAGGGTAAATTTGAAAAAATTGGTCCATGAAGAACAAACAACAATGACATGTCCAAAATCCAATGTTTTGGATGCCAAGAATATGGAAAACAATAACAAAAGAAAGAGGGAAGAAGCTCACATAACTCAAGAGGTCAAAGAAGAAGGAAAGAAGTAAAAGAAGGAAGATCCTCTGGATCTCTACTATGACTAGATCAAACTCTTTACTTATATACTTCTTTCAAAGTTTTGAGTAGTATAAGATCATGTAGAAATAGAATAATAATGCATGGCTAGAACCATCATCTAGAATCAATAAACATGATGTACATATTTTTCTAGATACTCATGAAGATGTAGCATTTATAATAAGAAAAAAATGCATGGGTAGAAATATCTTCTAGAATATAGAAGCATGATAGTTATAGCTCAATATATTCATGTAGAAGAAGCATACCAAGTATAGGACCTCATCCATGATGAAAGAAAAATTTGATCATGATTAAGAATATTAGAAGAACTCCATCATCAAAAAGAAAAGAAACATTTGCAAGGCAAGTATCTTTAAGATCCTATGATGGAATCTTGAAAAGAAGGTTCATGAACCAAAGCAAATGTCTCATTAGGAATCCCATTCATGGGTTTCAAGAAAAGGGATGATATGCAAGCAAGCTAAGATGAAGCAAGAAGGGCCACACCAAAGGATGATTAAAGGAGAATCAATATGAGGTATGTATACATCACATGTTTAGTCATGTTATCATTTGTATATTATTGAGTCATGGTAATAGTTCTATAACATTAGAAAGTATGAAAGAATATCTTTCACCAAGAACATGCTCAAAGGCATGTACTACAATGCAATGAAGGTCAACAAAAGAATATGCTCACATAAGGAGCATAAGATTGTTGACTGAGAAGCAAGAAGAAATGCTAAAAAGTCCACGAAGCAAGCAACGAAGGAATGCTCTCACATGAAGAATTAGATGGTTAACCTATCTATATTATAGGAATCAAATTAAGAAAAAGATCATGCATTTGGAAGAACACCATGATCACTGATAATCACTACCTGACAAGATACTTTGAAGATATCTCTTGAAAGAAGGAAGGACAAATCTGATAAAGGAAGAAAGCACTCTTGAAACCTATGAAGGCCTTGGAGATATAATAGGTGCCAATAATTGATTCTACTCTACAAATATTTTGTGACGTAGAATCCATCCAAAAAAAGAAAAAGCAATGTTGAAGCAATATCAGGATGAAGTCATGATGGGCTACTAGGTCAAAGCATGTAAACATGCAATTACAACGAAGCATCCATGAGAAGAATATTCCGAAGCATGGACAAGATGACAAAAGAGTAGACAATATGACAAGAAAACCTTATGAATGACAAGAAAGCCACTTTCCACAAAGGGAGCATGACATGACAAACCAGGGAGGAAAGTGATCGATGGATGGTGACCTACCTAGAAGAAGTTTGAACAACAACTTCATGACATCAAAGAAAGGAAGAAGATCAACCAGCTAAAGGACACCTGAAGAAGAAGTTGTTGATGAATGAAAGAGTCCATATTTAAGAGGGAGCTCTAATAGGTCCCTCATCAAGAGGGAGTTTTGGATCGCCCTTGATTACAAAGGAGTGATAATTGTGCTTTTCATCTCATGGGTCATGCACTAGACCAGGACTAGCAGTCGTAAGTCTAGATGAAGGCCATGAATGGAAATGTAGACACAACATTCTTGTCTTCACTTGGGAAGAAATAATGGGAGGATTAGGTAATCATCTGGCATCTGATACTCTTTGAGGATGTGTAGGGCATCCAAGACAAGAGTAGGCAAGAGGACTGATATTCTTTGAGCGTTGTGTTTAGGCTCGAGAGAATAGGAAAGAATCCATGAGGGGATCATTCCTCATCCATCCATATCTTCTTTTTCTTAGCTAGTGCACTCAAACCCTATCAACAATGGAGGTAGCTGCGGAAACTTGGATTACTGCAGAAACAGGCCAATTCCATAGCTAAACGCACACTTTAACAAAACAAAAGGTATATAGACAAATATGAAAAAGAGGACATGTAAGTGCTTACATTAACAAAAGCTTGTGTCTATTGGATTTATTTAGGTGATAGGTATAGGAAAAAGGAAGAAGTATAGGCAAAAAGGGTGTCAAGGTAAGGCAGTCCTTGGACTCTACATTCCCACATGCTGGAGGTTTTGTATGTCCTCATACAATTCATCATTGTCATTTTCTTGTGCCCTCTGATTATCACATTCACGATTCACTTTCTTCTTCTTTCTAGAAACCATTGGCATTCTTGGTTTCTTTATAAGGATCTTCTACTTTAAGTTGATTATTTCTCTTTGCATTTCCCTATTTTCCTTCTTCAACTTCTTGTTCTTTTTGTACCATAAACTCAAATAAAGAATAAGGTTGTCACTCTTTGCAATTTGAATCCCATTCTGTGCTTTCAATGTTTGATTTTCATTTTTGAGATATTTGTTCAATGTCTCCAGCTTAAAGATCTCTTACATTAAAACATTAGAGGCTGAAGGTTCTTGTGTCTCATTGAACTAATTGCTTCCTTCTCTTGGACTTTGGATTGATTCTTTAGTTGTTTCTTCTTTCCTTTCTAATGACTCTATGCAGTCATAAATCTCATGTTGAACAGGATCAACACCTGGACTATGCACTGGACTTCTTGGAGGTGAACTACAGGGTGGTGATGACACCCTTGGTGATAGTTTTGGTGATCCTTTTGGAGGACCTTCAGGGTCTTCAGTCAGCTCCCTCTCCTCAAGATCGATATACTTTGTAGCTCCTCAAACTGCTTGTTGCATTGTATTCAATCTGTTACTTCTCCTCTGTCATGAGGTTTGTAGTCCTTGTGCTTTCCTATTTTTAGCTTTTGGCTTCTTTTCCTGAGGAAGGATCTTGGTTTGTAGTAAATCATCTGTTCTTTTGCTAGATTTCTTTCTTCTATGTTTTCCCCTTTTCATTTTCTGCAAAATATCCACTATGGGTAGTTCATCCTCTGATATTTCCTTTTGAGATTGGGGTTATTGTTCCTTTATTGTTTCCATTGTTCTCTTCCTTCCCCTGAGCGTTCTACTACATCTGGGATGTTCAGGAAATCTTTCTTCAAAATGGTTCCTTACTAGAAAATTTTCCCAGTTATCCCCTATACTCTGAAGGTGAAACTCAACCAAGATCTTTATCAACCCATGATGATACATGGTATTGTCTATGAATTGAATTTTCTTTTCAAAATTCATGGACATTTTCTTAATACTATCCAAGAGGAAATAAGGAATATTCATTTGGTGCACCTCAAGAAAATTCATCATTATTCTAATGTGGTAGAAATACATGTATCCAAACCAACCCTCACAAGTAATAAATTTTTGAAGTACAAGGAGCAAGTTCCTCCATTTACTCTTAAGGGTTGTACTAGGAATACGTTACTTGAAGACGGTGGTGTCCATGTTTGGATTTTTCAGGAAGACTTTCCAATCTTCTCCATTGATTCCCCTGTTTTTGAACCATTTTTCTCCATTTCTAGGCAATTCAATGGCTTCTACAATCAAGGACTCCGTTAAGGTGAACTTGATGTCTCCTATTTCGACCTCCGTTCCATCAAACGAACGTGCAAATTTATTCATCACCTCCTTGTGGAATCTGTCGAATTTCTCTATGAATTGTAGCCCCTATACCTTCTGCAAAAACTCCCTAGTCTAAGGATATCATTCTAAGAATTTCTTCCCTACTAGCTCAGTTCGGACAATAACACTTATTATGGAAGATGCTTTGTCTCAAGGACTGCTCACTTGACTAGAAAAATGGTGTTGGTAGGGTTTCGTTCAATGGTGGAGAGACAGAGAGGCTATGTGAATTTAGGGAAATGGAAGAATAGGTGAATTATAATGAAGGCCATGGGAATGAATTGACCGTTGGAGCGCATTCAAAATAATGATTCGGTGACCGATTCAGAATGAGGACAACATAGGAGTTTAAGTGGTGGATTATGATGATCTTGACAAGCAACCATCACCCTTAATTTGCATTAATTTCGTTTTATTTTGGCAATGATATGTCCTCTTAGTTCATATATGTAATATATTAATCCTCATTGTAAAATTAAAGTATCACATACCTTTGATTAACTTGCTAACCTTAATTGTCCTTTGATATCTCCTACAGGTACTTTGCATTGTCAATTATTCTTCAATTCGAATAACTAAGTTTTCCTATCAAGTTGGCAAAAAAAAAATTATTAGAGTTACAAGAACTTGTCCGAGCTAACAGAACATGTCTGAGCTACAGAGAAGTGTTGATTCTGTAGCTAAAGAAAAAAAACTTTAAGAAAGGGAAATTATTTTTTTTTTGAAAGAAAACTCAAATTTTTGTATAAAGCATGACAACACTATGTTGGTTTTTCATGTTTATACTTATTTTTTTAATATATATATAATATATAATATATATATATATATATATATATATATATATTATATATATATATATATATATATATTATATATATATATATATATATATATATATATATATATATATTATATAGATAGGATAGATAGATAGATATGATATATATATGATAGATAGATAGATAATTTATTTTATTTTTTTAGATAGAAATGTAAAATTTCTAAGGTGGAAAAGAAGAAGAACTCTTCTCAACCATCTTCAATTCTGAATTATCTTGGAAAAATTTGACAAATTCTTCTTTTATCAATGGCTTTTGATAAAGTCCAAGTCGATGTCCATTCACTAAAAGAGGAATTTCTTCTTCATCAATAGTCTTGATTCTAACTGCACCATTGTCAAAGACATTTTCAACTTCATAAGGCCCAAGCTAGTGGGTTTGGAATTTCCCTTGAAAATTTTTTAAACTTTGAATCAAAGAGTAATGCCCAATCTCTTGGATGAAATTTTCTTTCTTTAATGTACTTATCATACCATCTGGATATCTGTTGTTGAACTAGGTTGGTCTTCTGGAGGGCTTCTTTTCTTATTTCATCAAGCTCATTAAGTTGCCTCATCCTTTGCTTCTATGCTTTTAATAAGTCAAGATCTAGCTGGACTATTGCTTTATAAGTCTGGATCTGGAACTCTATTGGAAAGAAGACCTGCTTCCCATAAACAACTTCTTAGGGAGTATGTCCTATAATACTTCTCCATGTAGTTCTATAAGCCCACAAAGCCTCTGGAAGCTTTTCTCCCCAGTCTTTCTGTATAAGTATACAGCCTTGGTAAGGATTGCTTCAATCACCTTATTTGTAGATTCAACTTGTTCATTGTCTTGTGGATGGTACTGAGTGGACTTCCGATGTTTGATTTTGTACTGCTCCACAAGCTTCTACACTAATCTAGATGTAAACTGTGTTCCTTGATTTGTTACAATTTCTCTTGGAACACCAAAACAATTGAAAATATCCTCAAAAATAAATGAAACTACAACATTTTTAGTAGCAAAAATAAGTTCTTTAGCTTCTACCCATTTAGTGACATAATCAGTACATACTGGAATATACCTCTTTCGCTTTGAAGTTCGGTTGATTGGACCAACAAAATCTAATGCCCATTTTTCAAATGGTTCAATGAGCACCTATGGTTGTAATGGAATTTCATTTGAAAGAGTGGGTTTGCCCATTCTCTGACAACTATCACATATTTTACATATTTCTTGGTATCCCTGAAAATGGAAGGCCAATAATATCCTAAAAATAAGACTTTATAAGAAGTTCTTTTGTCAAAAAAATTTCCTCCACATGGTTCATCGTGGCAAGCTTTAAGTATCTCTAGTATTTCATCGTCTCAAACAAATATTCTGGTAATGAGATCTGGTTCTGTTTTGTATAACCCTTCATTTATCCATCAATGAGATGTGTTATTGTGAACTACTCCTCTTTTCTCTAGGAGACAAATGAAATGGAATTTTTCCTGTAGCTAAATAATTAGAAATATCTTCATACCAAAGTGATTTAGTAGATACTGCAAAAAGCTATTCATCAGGAAATTTATCTTCTACAAGTTGATCATTATTATCATTCTGAATTCTAGATAAAAATTCAACAATTGTGTTATGTTTTCTAGGTCTATCTAGAATGGTGATGTTGAATTCTTGTAACAATAAGAGCCATCTGGTTATTCTTCCATTAGTGATTGGTTTATTGATTAGGTATCTAATGGAAGAATGGTCTGTGTGAATGAAAGTTTCATAGCCAGTTATATAATGTCTGGATTTGTTAAGGGCATGAACTACTACTAAAAACTCCTTCTCAATTACAGTATAATTTAACTCTGTAGGAGATATATTTTTAGTGGTATAATAGATTGCATAATGAGTAAGGTCTTTTTGCCCTAACATAGCTCCCAAGGTTTTATTTGAAACATCAGTTGATATATGGAAACGAAATTTCCAATTATGTCCTTTTAGGACAGGTGCTTCAGAATTTCTCTTTTTCAAAGTTTCAAAGGCAGCTTGACAATCAGAATCCCAATCAAATTCACATTCCTTGGTAAGAAGTTTAAAGAGTGGAGATGAAATTTTTGTGAAGTTTTGTATAAATCTTCTATAATATCAAGTAAAACCAAGAAAAATCCTAACATCTCGTTAATAGTTTGACACTGATAGTTTAGAAATGACCTCAACTTTAGATGAGTCCACCTTAATTCCATCCCCTGAAATATGGTGACCTAAATAAATTCCTTCATTAAACATCATGAAACGTTTCTCATGAATTTACGAGAGATTTGTTTCTTTGCATCTTATTTAAAAAAAAATTAATTTCAAAGTGCTTCATTAAAAGAATCTCCATAAACTATGCAATCATCCATGTACACTTCCACACAATCATGAATAAGATCAAAGAAAATTCTGAGGACTGCTCTTTGGAATGTTGTCGGAGCATTGCATAATCCAAATGGAAGCACTCAATAAGCATAAGTTTCCCATGGACAGGTGAATGTGGTTTTATCTTGATCTTCAGGTGCTACCTGAATTTGGTTATATCCACTAAAACCATCCAAAAATGAAAAATACTTTTTCGCTGCTAATGTGTCTAAGACTTGATCTATGAAAGGTAGTGGAAAGTGGTGTTTTAATGTTTCTTTATTCAATTCCCTATAATTGATGCATACTCTCCATTTTTCATTTTTCTTTGGAATGATTACTAGGGGTGAAACCCACTGACTGTTTAATATCGGATAAATGAAATTTACATTTAGCAGCTTTTGCAATTCCTCCTTAATAATTTCTTTTATATTTGGGTTCATTCTTCGTTGTGGTTGTCTATCTGGTCTTGCATTTTGTTCAATGTAGATATGATGTATGTAAGTTTTAGGATCAATTCCCCTCATACTAGTATATTCCCATGCAAAAGCAGAAGAATGTTTCTGTAAGACTTCTAACAGTTGATTCTTTTGTAATCCTTCCAAGTTTTCATTAATATTCAAAGTTTTACCGGAAAAGATTTCTATTACAAAATTCCCAAATTTTTCCATGGAGAGAAATGATACTTATCTACATGAGAGATATTCATTTCGACTAGGGTCATAATGTCAGGAAGATTCATTATTTTCCAATAGATTTAAAATTTGGGCTTCCTCTCCTATTTTTCCAGTAGTGAAAACAAGTTGTATATCATATTCATCATCTATCCATTCTTCATTATTTGTTTCTATTGTTGTTCTTACAGGAGGGTAGAATGTAAATTTCTTTGTAGAATTTCCATCTGAGATAAACATGTCACCTGATCTACACCGATGAAAGCATCAGTTATGGATAACCAAGGTCTTGCTAGGATTAATGGGTGTCCTCCTAAATTATTCTTGGGTGTTAATACCATGAAATCAACAGGACATTCCCAAGAATCTAAGGATACACAAACATCCTCCAACACACCATCAGGTTTAATCACAAACCTATCTGCTAATTGTAATAGTGCTGGTGTGTATTGAAGGTTAGGAAGCCTAAGTGAATCCGTGACTTGTTTACTCATTATGTTTATGGTTGCTCCTAGATCAATTAGTGTGTTTGGTATTTCAATTCCATTGATGTAAATCTTTACAATGGGACTTCCTGGATCTATATATTTTTGAATTATCGTTTTCCCCATCATGATGTCTACAATTTTCCCGACTAATTGAGTTATTTTTATGTCTTTTCCTTTTTTTCCTAGTCTTTGAGTACTTAATTCCTTAATTGTTTTTGCAAAAATTGGTATTTCTTTTATAGCTTGTAACAAAGGAATTTTGATACAAAGATTTCTTAATTCATCCAACATATTATAATCAGGAAATGTAAATTTTTTTTCTACTCCTTCATCAATTTTCAATCTTTCAAGGAACAGTGGTCTAATTGATACCGAGGGTTGTTCTATGATTGAAGTATTTATTGGAACATTTTATGTTCGATTATTCTCTTTTTGAGGGAGAGAGGTCTCTCCTTCTTCATATTGATGTTTATTTTTTTGAATATTTGGTCTTACTTCCTGAATAACAACAAGGGGTTTTTCTTTGTAACACTCATCCAGACCTTAATTGGACATTATTTATATCTAGTGGAGTTATTACATAAGTTTGAGGATTTTTCCCTTCCATGTTGTACACAGGTTGTTGTGGTATTTTATTATTAGGATTTGAAAGTGGTTGAGCGGGTAGTTGATTAGGATTTTATGTAAATGGTAGGGAGATCTATGGATTTTGTTTCTGAACTTGGATTTGAGGTAATTGATTAGCTTGGGGAATTTGATTAGATTGGGGTAGAAACTGTGGTGGAAGATAGGATGGTGAATATTGTTGATATTGAGCATAATCTCCATAAGGACTTTGTCATCCTTGATTCCAAGATTGTGATTGTGGTTGAGCCCAAGGCTGCCAAGATGGATTCCAATTATTTTGTGAAGACTGAGAAAATTGTTGTGTTCTGAAGCCTTATGGTTGATTTGGTTGGGAGTTTTTCCATGGTCTCTTGGCTATAAAGTAAAGAGGGTCTACTTGTTCTATTACTCCTTCATCATTAAATATAGCCTTGAGACCTGGTAAAGAAGGAAACTCCTTAGTATCATGATTATCTACACATATGGCACAAGTTTCTATAGCTTTTGAATCTAAGGGACACTCTCTTAAGGCATGCTTCTTTCGACATCTAGGACAAAAAATAGATAATGCAACAGTTTCATATTTTTGCTTACTCTGTATTTTAAGGGTGTCTATCTATTCACTTAGACTCCCTAAAATATTAGTCTTTAAGGTATCAAGCAAGCTTCCTAATTCTTCCCTGCTGACTATCCCATCTGTAGATTTATTAATTCTTAATAAGAGAGGGTCTCTAGGACTCTTTCCAACCCGTGATTTACCTTTTGAGATATGTACACATAGATTAAAAATATCTGCAAATGATAATTGAGAAATATCCCCTTTTCATGTTAAGTTAAGGAGATCAATCCATTCATCTTTGATAGCTTTGATAAAAAGGGCTTTCAATTTTTCCTCATCCAAATTATCCATTTTTTATATTTTAATATTGTAGACAAATCTCTCTATTAAGTCTTCAAGACTTTCATCTTCCTTTTGTGTCATTTTGAAGACTTCAACTTTAAGGTTAATGGGCATACAATAATATCTATATTTTCCTAAGAAAGCTTCTTTCATTTCTACCCATGTTCTTATAGAATTCACTCCTAAAATCATGAACCATTTTAAGGATGAATCCTTTAAGGTAGTAGAGGAAAATTTCAGTTTTTGAGCATCATGCAAATAGTCATATGATCTGCATAATACTTCAAATTTGAAGAAAAATGTCTCTAGGTCTTCATTTTTTTCCGTGGAAATTAGGAAGAATTAAGGGTGATATATTTTTCATTGTGAGGGTTGTATCTTCATCAAAAATAGGAAATCCAAAAGGATCTCGATTTCCTCTACCTCTACCCCCTCCTCTATTCCTATCTCCACCTCCTCCTCTTCCTCTTCCTCCTCCAATCCTATTTTCCTCACCATTGACATTGTGTACCTCTCCTTCCCCTTCTCTAGCCATAATAGATTCCTCAAAACTAATGTAATGTTCTTTTAATTCTTCTGTTTCCTCTTTTAATGGGTGGTAAAAGTAAGTTTCTTGGTCCTCTTCTTCACTAGGAACTTCTAATTCTTCTCCTAAAATTTGTTCACCAATGGAGGATAGAAAAACTACTCTTTTAGTTGGGGATGTGGGGTTTTCTTCAATTACAGCTTCAATGGATGAAGTGGGTGAAGTTCTAGATTGGATTTCTCATCTTCAAGTTTGAGTAGGTGGTGTGGAACTTCAAAGTTGTTGTGAAGTGCGTGGATTTGTGGGAATCAAGCTTCTTCCTTGTCCTACAAATCTACCTCTAGAGTCTCTATCCCTACGCATATCATGTTTTGAATTAATAATTTTTCTCTTCTTTTTTTTACCTTCTATTTGTACTTCCCCAGAAACCACACCAAAATGTTTAGCCAATTTAATGTTCTTAAATTGTCATCATAAATTATTGACCAGGGTAGGTATACTAATGAAGCACAAGTGCACTATATGTGATTGAAGTTATTTTATGTTGTTAAGATATCTATGTTATTGTTAAGATATAAACATAGAATTAATATGGAGATGGTTTTATGATTATATTAGAGTATTGTTCTCAAAGTTGTTAGTTGCTTATCCTAAAAGTTAATCTCTATTGAATCAGTTTTGTGAATGGTTTGAGAGTGATCCTAAACTCTACTCTTGTTAGACTGTTTTTTATTTTATCTTCAATTCTATGCTACAACCAAGTCTAGATTACCATGTGCAAGAGAGATCTATTCTATCAAATTGAAAATTAATGATGTCTAAACTTAATTGCCAAGAAAAAGACTGTCACTCTTTAACTCATTCAACTTCATCCAAACAAGAAATAAAACTAATAAACTAAAAAGCAACTAAGCTATGAAATGGGACAGTTGAACTACACTAGGTAGAAAGCAAAGGAGATGATCAAACTGTACCAGATAAAAAGCAAATGGAATAATAGAATTAGGCTAGGTAGAAAGCAAAGGAAATTTCTTATGCAGACAATAGTTTAATCATGAATTCCATTACACTACATTTTAAAACACAAAATAGAGCATCTACAATTTAACTTTTAAGAAATTAAAGAAATCCATGTGCAATTGGTCAAAGACTTGTATTGGACGTAGGGGCCCCCCACGAAACAGTCGACAATATTCAATCAACGCAGCATGGAAAATATGAACCAAGTCTATTTCTCATAAACAAGTTTAACAAGATGTTCTCAGAATTTACATATAGCAACGTGCACCCAAAACACAGAGCAGCCATTGCTTTTATAATATTTCTCTGAATAACAGTACGAGAGTTTTAAGCCTACATATTTTTATTTTGATCCTATTAAACCAAACTACATCCCTAAATATTCAATCTTCTATTTATAAAAGCCAGTTGATAAGATTTCATGAAAACTCAGACTATGTCCTGACAATAACCTTGCAATTGACTTTGAGGTTGACCGTGTTATAGTGTAATCTTCTTGAAGGATTGGCTCAAGAGAATAGGAAATAATCCATGAGGGGATCATTCCTCATCCATCCATATCTTCGTTTTCTTAGATGGTGCACTCGAACCCTACCAACAATGGAGGTAGCTACGGAAACTCGAATTAGTTGTAGAAACAGTGCAATTCCGTAGCTAAATGAACACTTTAACAAAACAATAAGGTATATAGACAAATATAAAAATGAGGACATGTAAGTGCTTACCTTAACAAAACCTTGTGTCTATTTCATTTATTTAGGTGATAGGTATAGGAAAAAGGAATAAGTATATGTAAAAAGGGTGTCAAGGTAAGGCAATACTGGGACTCTAAACGTTGGGAACCCAAGATAAGAATATTCCTTGAAGGTCATACTTGGAGAACACCCGGGTGGGTATGTACCTTGAGAGACAATGATGAAGGTGTCTATAAATCATTGGTCTCGCCAGCATTGTAGCTCATGATCTCATGATGAGATGGAGTTGCTAGTCAAGGCATTGCACTATGACAATGTTGATGGATATGATGTTATAACAAATGGATTGCTAATCCGGTTTCTCTTATGTGAATTCTTCAATATTTATAATAGCCAAACACCTTGTAATGTTGTATGAATACCTCCATAGTTAAGAGGGAGTGTTGAAGGAAATGTAACTAGGTTCGGTATTCATAAATGTAATTTTGATATTTGTATTTATTCAAGAAAAGAAATATTATTTTTATAATATATGTCAATGAGTTTCTTGCTCATTTAAGTAGGTATAGCACATGTCAAAGTGCTATGCGTTAGTCAAATAGTCAAAAGTAAATGTTCAAATCCTTAATGACATGTTACACCATGTATAAATATATATTAAAGTCAAAGGGAAAACCTCCAAGCAAAGTCAAGTCTACTTCTATGCAATGGCACCATCAAGAATCTCCTTCAAGCATGCTACACCAACATGGAAACTATCCGAAGTCTGCTCAACAAATAAGCCTCCTAAGCAGTCCTTAAGTCGGCCTACAAACAATTGACGAGTCAGCCTGCAAAAAGTTGATAAGTCAGCCTAAATGGAGGGACAGACCTCTATATATAGAGGTTGTCCACTCCTCTACATAAATCATTCACTCATCTCTGAAATACCCAAGGAAAAAAACTAGAAGAGGCATGAAGGAAGGTCTATGAGGGAAAAGAAGTAAGAAGGAAGAACAACAAAGTTTTAGGAATTGTTTTCTAGGGTAAATGCAGTCACACGTGCAAGAAAATGAGGGCTTTCTGTATACATACCAAAAAAAATATAACATTGCCATACTTACCATTTTTTGGGCTTGCAACTTAGACCTAGAAGGCCTCTCATTGAAGCGAAGAAGGGACTCTCACATACGAAGGAGAAAGGAACCAAAATCACCACGAATCCTCCCACAGGTGCGCGAATTTAGGGTTGTAGTGCTGCCACTATGGGTCTACAATCCTACATGAAGAAGAAGCTCGATTGGTAAAGAGAAGAAGAGCATCATCCTATGTGATTAAGTTCACTTAGGATCAAGAAGAAATGTCTCTTCTAGAACTAGTATAAGAGAGCATATCACCCTGGAGTAGGAGAACAAATTGCTGGAAGTAGGAGAATGAAGTGTTGGAAGAAGGAGGACAAAGTGTCTGGAAATGAAGTGTCGAAGTATAAGGTGCAGAAAGGAGGGAATACTTGACTTGTGCTTGGAAGATCCTCTTGCCAGGGGTCTAGGGTTTGGCATTGATCAATAAGAAACTCCAATAAGAGAAACTTACTAAAGGGTTTTCCTCTCAAGAAAAGTTTTGGCCCTGGCAGAGAGCCAACATCTTGTGTTCTTGTTCTTATGTTTTGGTAGAAGCTTGATGAAGTACACACACATCCATTAATAAGAAGAATGAGAAGAAGATTAAGCTAACTACAAAAAGTAAAAGGACTCCACAAATTGTGATCAAGTAACGAAGAATCACACTACACTACTTTGCCCTAAATTATTCAACACATGTTTCACCTATTGTCATCCCTTCGTGCTTCCCTGATGGTTGATAAACCATGTCCGCGGCTTCCCCGACGATTGAAAAACCATGTTTGTGGCTTAGTCAGGTCGTTGTTACCATGGGTTTAACTAGTGTCAATAGTCACCTACGCGCTAAGATTACCAAGTGTTGTGACATTTGGTCAACGAGCGTGGTCAGTATAGTATTAAATCATATAATAATTAAATTATAAAGTTAGAAAAAAAAATTAGTTAATTAAAAAAAATTATTTAATTTATTTAAAAAAATGGTTCTACAAGGAAGAAAAAGAGAAAAATGGGAAGTAATAGTAATGATGAAAATTCAAAGCAAATTCAATAAGAACTCGACAGGCTACGAAAATGTCGTGACAATGTAAAAAGGAAGTAAAACGATTTTGGGAAGACTCAAAATGACATGGCACATAATATTTGAGCCATAAAATATATGGTGAGCCAGTCTAATAAAGGATCCAATCCACCCTCAGCTATGAAATTCCTCGAACCCCGGAAGGAGAAAATTCTCCAAATAATGAGTTCTGGATGCATGAAAAGTTATGAAATCCACAAATACACTTTGAAGGAAACTAGTACTATACCAAATCTTCCGAAAGGAACCATATTAAAATAAAAAGTGAATTACCTAAGTATGATGGTAAGAACTATAAAGGTGTCGTCGTATGGGTAAATAAGATGGACGACATTTTTTTATCGAACCCTCAACTCGACAAGCAAGAAAGGGTCATGACTACATCCAACTACCTAGAAGTAGAAGCGTACACTTGGATTCTTTGGTGGTCATCTAAATGTATAGGTTTCTCGTTAAATTGGAAAAACTTTAAAAATGCCCTGCTAAAAAGGTTTCATGATGAGGAGGAGGATGATGTCTACGAGAGATTCGTTCACCTGAAACAAAAATGATCAGTGAGTGAATACACTCACGAATGGGATGTGTTGCAAGTAAGGCAAAGAGGATTCTCAGATGAAGAACTATTAAAAATGTATCTTTGTGACCTTAAAGATTACATTCACGAAGAATTAAAATTACATAAACCCAAAACCATTGAGGATGTCAGACACACAACTATAATTATCAAACGAAAATATAAACTCCACAAGGCATAATATGCCAGTAACGAGAGAACTAACAGCCACTCTAAGGGGAATTTAGGTAAACCATTATCAGAGAACACTAGAAAGTGTGTTCCACCTCCAATGTGAAATGAAGGAAAAAAATAATCTTATGTTCAAAGGACAAAGGATGGCAAATGCTGGAACTGTGGAGACAAGTATTATGTAGGACACAAATGCACAACACAAAAATTGTACAATTGTGAAGCCAAACAAGAATAAGAATCCTCAGAAGATAGCTCTGACGAAAAGAACAATGAAGAAAATTAAAACCCTAGTCCAGAATCAGAAGAGGATATGCCATGAATTTCTTTTGCAACCATCATAGGGATAAGTCAACCACAAACACTAAAGCTTAAAGTTCACTTCAAGAAGAAAAATGTTATAGTTCTAATAGACTTGGGAGTACGCACAACTTCATGGATGTCAATGTTGCAAAAATATTAAACATTTTTGCTTATCCCATAGTAGATATAAAAGTTATGGTAGCAGATGGAAAACATATAGATGGAATGGGTAAATGCCATAAAGTTAAATTGCAACTAAGTGAATACAAAATGGAGCCCAGTTTTTATACAGTCCCCTAGTAGGAGTAGACGACATTCTAGGGATACAATGGTTATAAACAATAGGTATGTATTCAACTAATCACCAGCATAAGTTCATTAAGTTCAAGTGGGATGGAAGGAAGTATATGTTGTTTGGGTTTCAAGCTCCACCGACTCAAGTCATCTCCTCTCAGCAGATGAAGAAACTTATTCACAAGGGAGCCCCAACATTTTTCACACAATGTTAGTAGTTGGAGTTATTATCGATAGAAGGGACTCACCAGCCATCATAAATCTCATCCTTGATCCATAAATACGAGAAGGTTTTTCAAGATCTGCCAATGAAATTACCCCCAGAAAGGAAAATTGAGCACATCATCAAACTCAAACTAGACTCGACACTGGTAAAAGTTAAACCATATTTTTATCCCCATCACCACAAGACAAAAATAGAACGATTAATACAAGATATGTTGAATTATGGAATCATTATGAAAAGTAGAAGTCCTTACCTGCACTCAAGTCAGGAAGAAGGATGGGTCCTTCTATTTGTGTATAGATTATAGAGGGTTTAAAAAATCACTATCAAACATAAGTTTCTAATTTCGCTCATTGATACAATGCTAGATGAACTACACGGTGCATAATACTTCTCAAAATTAGATCTAAGATCAAGGTACTACCAAATATGGGTAAGACTAGAAGACGTCGAAAAGACATCATTCAAAACTCACAAAGGGAATTATGAGTTTAAATTTATGCCATTTGGTTTAACAAATGCGCCAGCTACCTTCCAAGCAACCATGAATGGACTTTTTCACCCATATTTATGGAAGTTTGTATTAGTTTTCTTTGGTGATATTTTGGTCTACAATAAGACATGGAAAGAAGATCTCAACAATATGGAAGAAGTATTACATGTATTGGAGAAGAATCAGTTCTATGCCAAGTTATCAAAGTGTACCTTTGGGCAAAAGGAAGTCGAATGCCTAGGACATGTTATATCCAAGGAAGGAGTCAAAGTGGATCCCAACAAAATCAAGGCAACCAAAGAATGGCCCAAACCCAAGAATGTATCCAAGCTAAGAGGATTACATTATTGATGAGTAAGGTGTGCATATGGTTCTAGATAAGATCCAAGTCATTTGGGATTGGCCAGTCCTAACCACTCTAATAGAGCTTCATAGTTTTTTGGGCTTTGCCAATTTCTATTGAAGGTTCATGTTGGAATTCTCACATATCATTTGGCCTTTGAGTCAATTTAACAAGGGTAGAGTGAAATAATTTTTTTTTTTGGTTTGAGTCCCAACATAAGACATGCATTGAGCTTAAGCACCACCTTTTCTCTACACCAGTTCTCACATTGCCAAACTTGAAACAACCATTTGAAATTGAGACAAATGCCTCTAACTATGTTATTGGTGCAATTCTCACCCAACAAGGGCATCTAGTTTCCTATCAAAGTGAGACACTCTTTGATACAATTTGTAAATACCCCACCTACAATAAGGAGATGTATTCCATCATGCAGACTTGTCGTCAATGGAAACATTAAATTATGGGGAAGGAGACGATCATCCACACAGATCACCAATCTCTTCAGTTTATACAGACACAAGGGAAGTTGTAGAATGACCACCATTAGAAATGATCCACGTATTTCCAAAAAAATCATCTGAACATTAAGTATAAGAATCAAAACACCAATAATGTTGCAAATTGCCTCAGTCGACCACTGGTTGTTCACTAAGATGGCCCCAAATTTACAAAAATGATCCAGAATTATCCATGTCATACCGGATGTTGATGGATGGAAACCAAGTTCTAGAGAGTCCACCTAAATGACACATTGTTATGCCATGTGGGACACCTTTGTGTTCCTTCAAGCGAGCATGCCAAGATGATTTGGGAGATGCACTACATCTGGGTCACAAGATACTTTGGTGTAGAAAATAAGGTGGTAGTACCGCAAAAGTATTTTTATTTGCCAAATCTCTGATAGGATGTTAGAAATTATATTAGATCCAACATTGCATGTGTCATTGCCAAGCTAACCATTAAGAAGCAATGTTTTTATACTCCTATGCCAACTCCTAACCATCCCTAGGAATCCATCTCCAAGGAATATATGTCTAGACTTCCTTCTACCAAGCATGGCAATGAATGTGTGTTTGTGCTCTTTGAAATATTTTCTAAGATTGCCACATTGGCTGCCTACGAGAAGAGTATCACAATAGAAGCCACTACCAAACTCTTCTTTGAGCGAGTGTGGGTGCATTTAGGGATCTTGCAAACCATTATATCATATCAGGAAAGCAGGTTCCTAAGTTCATTTTGGTAGATTCTTTGGTCATTGTTGGACACCAATCTCACCAAGTTGATTGCATTCTACCCCGAGACTAATGGCCAGATAGAGGTCATCAATAGGATGCATTAGAGAAATTTTGAGGTTAAAAATGGAACTCAAAACAAAAATGTATACCCAAAATCAAATTTATAAGAAGAAATTGGATTCAATATAATGATCTCAACCGTGGGGGATGATTCACCATTTTTGGAGTAAAAAAGTAAAAAGATATATATTATATATATATATATATATATATATATATATATATATATTATATATATATATATATATATATATATATATATATATATATATATATATATATATATAATATATATATATAGATTATAAATAATTTTCAACTCAATATTTTCAACATATCTCCCTACGGTTTTACTCAAGTTTCAAGTGAGAGAACTCGTTGGGATGCAAAATTTAATTCCTCATCCAAGGAGTACCCATGTTGCATACTTTTGATGGACCTTTCTACATGAAAAAATAAAAATACATGAAGAATGTGTTCGCAATCACATTTTTTCATGTATTTCTTATTGTTCGTGTAGCTGGGAACATCAAAAGTTGCAACATGGGTACTCCTTGGATGAGGAATTAAATTACACATCCAATGAATGCTTCTACTCGATATTTGAGTAAAACCATAGGGACATAAGTTGAAAAGTATTTTTTTATTTTTTCCCTCTAAAGTTTGATGATGTAATCTAATATTTTTTTATTATTTTCACTATTTCTTTATAATATTCCTTAAGAGGCCCATTTTAGACCTCAAAATTTCTCTAATTATTATGCACATACTATGCATGTACAACTCTAAGCATCTGCAAACATGGGATGAGAGTCTTCCGTATGTGCAACACAACTATAATAGAGTGCTCCATAGCTCGACTAGCCACAACCCCCTTCAAGTGGGCCTAGGATTTCAAACATTATGTCCCATTGATGTTGCATTGCCTCTTACAACTACAAAGTAAGAATTTTACCATGTCCAGTCTAAAGTTGATAAAGCCACTAGGTTTATTGAATGCATTCAGCACATCCTCTAGCAGGTTCACCACATCTTTGATAAATCCAATGGCAGGTACAAACAATGACATGATCAACATCGGGTGCCACATAAATTTCAGGTGGGCGACAATGTTTGATTTTATTTGTAGACAAAACTCCTTTTCGGAGCCCATCAGAAGCTTTGACCACTCTGATACAGACCTTACACCATCAACAAGGTTGTGGGAGACAATGTTTTTTAGCTCAATATCCCCCCATTCCTTGGCTTGCATCCTGTATTCAATGTGGACCACCTTCGACAATACTTTCCACCATTGTTGGACACATCATACATTGGTCAGCAATTGACACCAATAGAGCTCAATCCAAACTGCATTAAATAGACCACAACTTATTGGATCATGGACACACATATCAAGAACACTTGTCAATAAAGGATCCAACTAGATTGAGTTTTCGAATTTTGCTAGCTCCTACACCAAGGACCAAGTTCAACAGAAGTTTCTCCATCTCATGGAGGTAGTCAACACAATGAGAACCATTGTTTCTTGTGGGGGGGAGGATTGATCAAGGTGGATATTAGTGGTGACCCACCTAATCCAATTGGACCCCCAGCAGTTTTTCTTTTTATCTTCTCTTTAGTTTCCTTAATTCTATCACAACTTTCTATTTTTTGTATTTTTTCAAGTCCTAAACATTCAGAGCCATTTTAAGGCCCTAAATGGTGTTTTTTTCTTAAAACAGACACACCCACTAGATAGGGGCTTTCCAAGAAATTTTGTTGTCCTCAGATATGTATTTCTAATAAGGTATCATGCTTTCCAAACAAAGATCATATGGCCAAATTATGACCCTAGGAAGTTGGCATTCCAACTAATCTCAATGGGGCCCAAAAACATTTTCCGCTTCATCTCCTAGGGTTAGTTTTTTGGATGCTTAGGGTTTTCCATTATTTCTCAATAATATAAAGTCCTTTGAGCCTCATTGTAACATAGTTTAGAAGGCATGTATATGTCACATCTCCTCTCAAAGATAAGCTATGATCATTTGAGCTAGTTTATTTCCATTCTAGATGTAAACCATTTTCAATATTTGTTATTAATTAAGTAAAGTTTAGTTTTCATTGTAGCTCTTTGTTTCTATTTAAATCAATATTTCATTTCATTCTTGAATAATTATGGATTACAGTCGGGCCCACATACCCAGTGGGGCTCCTATCCCAAAATGGTGTGAGGTCAAATCAAGATTTCACACTGGGGAGACCCCCTAGCTATTGGAGAGACATTTTTTCATTCAACAGAATATTAGCAATATACTCATCAATGGAGATATACTATAACTTCACTACTCCCTTCTTCACCATGTCACAGATGATGTGGTACTTGATATCGATGCGCTTGAACATATCATGGAAAACTGGAATCTCTATCAGCTTCACATAACTTTTATTATCATAATATATCATGGTCAGCTCGAGCAATGATCAAATAGTCTCATGAGTAGCTTTTGAAGCCACATTATTTCACAACTCACCAATCTAGCTACATTATATTCTTCCATGGTAGTACTAAGTGCACCAAATGTTTTCTTCCTTCTCATCCATGAAATCATAGCAAAGCCCAAAGTGAAGCAACCTCCATAGATACTCTTTCTGTCTTCATCACTCCCTACCCAAGCTACATCAGTATATCCCTGTAGTTGCATGTCATTATTTGAGACATATCTCAAACAATAGTCAAACATACCACACAATTATCTCAATATGTGATTTGCTGCAAGCCAATGATCTTGTCTAGCTTCCACCTAGAACTAGCTCAACATGTTTGTTGCAAAGAAAATGTTTTCCATGGTATTATCCAAATACATCAGTGATCCAATCATCTTCTGGTACATGGATAGATCTACCAGATCAGACTCGGAGTCTCTCAACTTTCTTAGAAATATTTCATTCCAAACTTTCTCAAAGTATTCCATTCCATCTTTCCAAACTTTTATAGGATCTTGATAATATATTTTCCTTAACCAAGAAACTTTTCATCGAGCTTCTTTGATACTTCTAGCCCCAAATAATAATGCATCGGTCCAATATCCTTCATATAAAATTCTGAAGCTAGCTCCCTCTTACATCGAATAACTAAATGCTCCACACCTATCAAAAATAAGTCATCAACATATAACAATAGAATCATAGGTTCATTTTTCTTGACCTTGAAATATAGTTTTGGATTAGCATCACTTTTGGAGAAACCAAATCTTATTAGATAACTGTCAATTTGTGTATATCAAGCTCTCGGTGCTTGCTTAAGTCCATACATGGATTTCTTCAACCTGCAAATGTGAGACTCTTTACAATGTACCTCAAAACCTTGAGGTTTCTCTATGTACACTTCTTTGTCAATAATACCATTAATAAAGGCATTCTTTACATCCATTTGATGTAAGTTCCAACCCATGAAAGAAGTAATAGAAATAATAGATCTAATGGTAGTCTACCTGGTAAAAAGAGAAAAAGTCTCATCATAATCTTAGCCCTTCTTCTAGGAGAACCCTCTAGCCACAAATCTCGCATTATCTTTGTCAATACTTCCATCCACTACATGCTTCATTTTGTATACCTATTTGGAGGAAACCATTAAATTTCCTTCAGGTCTAGCCACAGTCTCCCATACATAATTCTTCATAATTGATTGGTATTCTTCCAACATTGCATACTTCCAAACTTGTTCGCTAGTTTCTTCTTCATAGGTGGAAGGTTTAGAATAAATAATATCATTAATTAATACTACATATCTAGATTACCTCTTTGGCCTCTTGCTTTCCTTGAAGGATCCATGTGGTCTGCATGTCCTTCTACTTCCTACAAAGTGGATCTTAGCTACGCTGGCCTCTTCCCGATTTCAGGAATAACAAATGGGGCCATGGATCCCTAGGCCCTTGGGCTTTTCATGAACATTAATGGGATGTTCTAAATATTTTGATGGACCATAACCTTCTTCTTCCTTGGGAGCTTTGTGTTCTTCGTCCTCATCAGAGTCCATGGAAACTTCCTAACATTTATGTCCGGTGAACGCTTCTTCGAGAGCCTTTTCTTCCAAAATTTGATGAGGAATTTTATTTTGAATGTAGACAAGTTTCATATATGCTTCACTCCACGAAAACATAAGAAATTATTGGTCATGCATCATTACCTTGACAGATTCTTGAATGGTTCTATTCTTTCTTTCAACAACTCCATTTTGTTGTGGATTATAAGGGACTATCAACTCCCTCTTAATCCAAACTTCTTTGCAAAAGGAAATGAGATCCTTGAAGGTATATTCTCCTCCATTATCAGATCTCAGGATCTTGATCTTCTTTCCCTTCAAGTTTTCGACTTCAGCCTTGAATTCTTGAAACTTTTCAAAGACTTAATCCTTCATCTTCATGAAGTAAATCCAAGCCTTGTGAGAGAAATAACCAATGAATGTTACATAGTACAAAAATCTTCTAAGAGACTAAACTGGAATTGGACCACATACATTAGAATGGACTAGGTCCAAAATTTCCTTGGATCTAGTTTCACTACTTGGAAAAGCTTCTTAACATTCTTTCCAAGGGAAAATCCTTTACACACTCCTTCATGTTCTTCCTGTAAATTTGAAACACCTAAAACCATTTGTTTTTATGTGGGCATGGATTTACAATGGATATGTGCATATCTTCTATGCTAAAGACCACATGGGTTAATGTTATTATGTACAAGTTCTTGAGTAGGTCCTTTCAAAATTCTATACAAACTTCCTTCATGAACTCCAATTAATCTAGCGATATATATACTAGATCCTTTAGGCCAAACAATAAATTTTCCATCAACAAAATCTATTCTATATCCTTTATCTTCCAAGCATGAAATAGAAACAAAATTCTTCTTCAAACCTGGTACATATAATATGTTGCTAAGATGAACATTGCCACCTGATTCTAGCTCAATGGATGTCTTCCTAATGCTGTTGATTGCATAACTATTGTTGTCTCCAAGTTCCACCTTTTGTGATAATATTATTTCCATTAGACTTGTGAGGTTTTCTTTATCTCTCGTCATGTGACCTAAGGCACCACTATCTACTAGAAAGAAGTCTTCACTATTTATAATAGAACCTGCAAGAGCATAGAAGTAGAAAATTTGTTTATTATTTGGATATTTATTCTTAGATTTCTTTGTAATTTCATCCAAGTCTATCGTGGTAGCATGTTAATTTCCCTTTCTTTCTTTTTTTCATTCAATCTTTCAAGAAAATCATGTCTAAAATGACTAAATTTGTGGCATCGATAGCATTGAACCTTTGACATATCTTTCTTTCCTTGAGAAGCATGTTTTCTTTCTTCAAGTCTTATTCCTCCATTTCTTCTTTGAAAGCCAAAATTATTTCTTCCTCCAACCTTCTTGAAACATGATTCATATGCTTGAGAGTCACCCTCTTCATATCTCTGAATCCTCCCTCTTGACATGAGCCTTGATTCTTCTTGAGTGCATGCAATCCATAGTTCAGCAAAATTTGGAGCTTCTTTTCTAACACATATTCCTTCTTCAAATGAGTCCCATGATTTATGAAAACAATTAAGTGTTGTAGTCACTATTTCCTTTTCAAGAAGGATTTCATCGATCACTCGAAGTTGATCTCTCAATTGAGAAATCCTCATAATATATGAAGCTATATTATCATTCCTTGTCATTATAACATCACAAAGTTTAGTCATTAAACTCATTGCTTGACCAATATTGTTGATAGTTTAGAAACCAATTAGGGCATCATACATTTTCTTTGAAGAGTCAAGATTTGTGATATATGGGATCAAATGATCTCTAATAGAAAGGCTACAATGATACTTCTAGTTGTACTATAATCTTTCTCAAGTTTTAATTTCTCTTCATCTTTTTCCAGTTCAATGATCTTACCTTTCATGATACCTAAGGGATCTTCCTTTACAAGAGGAATATAAATCATTGCTTTCCAAGCCCTAAAGTTTGTATCTCCTTCTAATTTGTTTTCTGCCTTCATATGAGAACCCATAGTCATAGACAAACAAATAGATTGTATATGTAGGTCTTCCTTAAGAGTGATCTCTTATCAAAGCTTCTTCAAGGGTGATCTCAATTTCCTTTTCATCACCAAAGCTCTAATAACATGTTTATTTTTTAAGTGCAATAGATACTAGAATAATATTTTTGAAATATTGATGATTACTTCAAATGATATAGATCTTCTTTTAACAATTCTAGTTTATCGTTACTCAAATACACTTCAGAAATTCAACCATAAGACCATAAGGATAGTAGATATCACAATGCAAAAAGAGAACACAAGATTTACCATGGGAAAACCCAACAACCTTTTTCTTAGAGAAATTCTTTAGTTCAACAAGAGATACATCTAATGCAGCGAGTCAACTATGAAATTCAACAAGCTATGGTCAAACCTTGTCCACAACCCTCAATTCAAGCCTCCAATCTTCCCTGCAACTTGACTTAATCTAATATACCTTAGGTCAAAAATATGTAGGCTCCCAGAAAATGTCTAGAAACCCAGAAATTTGGCCTCCCAGTTTACTCAAAAATTTGGCCTACCTAGAATATGTGGCCCAAAAACACACATTCGAGCTAGAGAGAGATGTGAATTAGAGAGAGAAAGAGAGAAATATTATCTTCATCCTTCGTTTCATCCTTCTTTCCCTTCACTTGGATGCCCATAAATTGTCTTGCTTGTGAGAGGTAAAATGTGCCTTTGTGGAGGAGGTTGAATGCCTTTATATAGTGTTTTTCCTTCATAAATGGTCATGTCTCTTCACTAGGGCCAACTTAACTTGAGGTAGGGATGACTTAACTATCTTGGATCCAAAAATTCAAATTTCAAAATGTTCTCTTTTAAATACTACATGAAGAACATGTCTTATACAAATTATTTTAAGGACTAAATAATCCAAATGACATGAAAAACATGTCTTACAAATTCTTTATATATTATAAGGGTTAAAATATAAATTATGAAGACAAGCCATAGCTACAAATTCAAAAATCCTCTTCAACCCTTGTAGAAGGCCATACAAGGAAATGGTTATTGGGCATATTGCATGCAAAAGTAAAACAATGCTCTCAGTTCTATTAACAATTGGATTCATGCCACAAACAAGAGCCACAAGGGGGGCTTGAATTTCTAGAAATCTATTGTAAAATCCTTCCCTATTATCATTTAGGGGTTATGTTGGAATTTTGGGAATGGAACTAGTTTTCTTATTGGTAAGGATGTTAATCAATGTTGTCATTAATGACAATATGGCATTGGCTGAGACGGAAAATATTCTTGATATGCCTAATGAATATCATGAAACCCTATAATGAGATGATAAGGTTGAAGACAATAAATGTCCAGTTCCATATGATGATGTCGTATCTCTTGTTTGATAAGAATGTCATCAATTAATATGTCAAGTCACTAATGAAGAAGTCTTAAGAAGTTCCAAGTGCCAAATACGTAGAAGCCCTTGATGTTGACTACATTTGATGATGCCATATTCTTGATGGATGACCACAATTGATGATGGCAGTTGATGAGGTCTTGATAACATGGTTGGAGATTTTTTGATGGTTGGAAGATTATTTTGGAGTTCTCCTAATGATGTTGCACTATGAGTACACTAGTATATGATGACATTGTTCATGCATCATGCTACATGGATTTTTCACTCCTACATAATGACTCTATGATCCTATGATGACATTGATAACAATGAAGAAACCAAAGAATGAAGAATCCACGTTGTCCCAAATATTCCTCATGCATTCCCAAACTTTTTATGCATAAAATTTAAGGACAATCACAAAGAAAAATTATTTTGGACACCTTGGGGGCATCCTTTCAAAATGGATCCTAGAACATCTTAAAGAGGATTTTTTTCCTCTTTCTAACGAGAATTTATTTGCCCCAAAAGTCCCAATAGTTTGTGAGATATTGAATTTTTAAGTTAAGGAAATCATTCCTAACAGTGATCCACCCTACACTTAGTCATACAAGTCGACCTCGCTTCGAATAGATGTGTCCCTTCAGTTATAAATGAAATCTCTATAAATAGACATCTAAACACTTAATTTTTATTAGAAATTCATGCAACAATGCAAAGATACAAAGTACAGAAGAAGACAGAAGGCCGAGGATAACAAGGAGACTATTGTCTAGGATGAAAAAAGGATACTTCTATTTGGGCATAAAATCTTGGCTGAAATTTCTGTAGTTGTCATGGTCGAAGTTTTCGTAGTTTCCTTGGTCGAAACTTCTGTAGTTTCCATGGTCAAAGTTTTCGTAGTTGTCGTGGTCAAAGTTGTCATGTTCCCTTGGTCGAAGTTGTCGTGGTTGAAGTTGTCGTAGTTGTTGTGGTTGAAGCTGTTGTGGTCATAGTTGTCATAGCTGTTGTGGTGGAACCGTTAATTTATTGGGATTGGAAAAATAGATATTGTTGAAGTCTTCTCTTGGGAACAGAATAAGGCAGAGTTGGAGAACTTTGTGAAGAAGCATATTGAATATTTGTGGATATCATTGAAGACCATGACACATTGAAGCCATCATGAGGTGACCTTGAAGAAGTTTTGTTTGGGTAATGTTAGTGTCAGTATCTTCATCCCTCCGTCAGAGATCAAATCCTCTTGTTGCATTGCATATTAAGTGTCCCGCCCAGTCAGCTGCATTCCATTAGAAGCATGGATCATCTGACGGCAGTGGCTTCTCCTACATTTTCCCTCATGTCCTTACCTATTGGCCCATGTTTATTCATCAAAATCATATACAATCACCTTTTTGTCTTTAAAGTTTGCAAAGGTCTTTTCTAGGATTTCATTGTCATTAGGTCTAGGGTCTTATTAGGGTTTCGTCAAATAGGTTTTCAAAATGTCCAATAACATCCAGCAGGCACATGAGGAAGTTATAGTACTAATAACTTTTATAAAAAAGTGCTCAGAGATGCATTTTTGCTCAAAACTCTATTTTGAGGAGAAACAGAGTATTTCAAGTTTTATTGTATAAATTCATGTAATTTCATTTCCTTCATATGTAAATCACTTCACCTGTAACCCTGGTCACTTCCTTTAGGCTTAGTAGCTCCAACCCCGTGCAAAGCAAACAAAACACAAGTCATAGTTTATCACAAGCTCAAATAAAGTCAAAAGCTAAAAAAAACAGAATTAAAAAGTCAAGTCATTTTCCAAACATTGTAAAAGTGGGTTTTTTATGAAACAAAAAATTAAAAGCTTTTGGGTTTAAATTATTTTTCTCAATTGAAAGGCTCATTTGCATTAAAAGACAAAGTGTGAGCAAAGCAAAGCCGTGTTTGAGTGAAGCAAGAGAAATTGGGGAGAAACTGCCCGAATTCAGAGGCGAAGCGCATAGGGCCACGATTTCCAGTGAAAATTTGAACGGGCGTGACACACACACAGGGCACAGCGCATTGGGTTTGAGGTGCGGCACACTGGGTGAGTGGCGTGGCTCATACAGCAAGCGTGGCACATAAGGCCACGATTTCCAATGCAAAATTGAACGAGCGCGACGCATTGGGTTTGAGGCGCAATGCATAGAGCTACCAAGCCCAATTTCTTCAACAACTCTCTCAAATTGCCAAAATTGTTCACGACTCCTATTGTGAAAGTAAGCCATGATCTCCTCATTGCTAGTAAAGGAGTTTTTCATAAAGTTTATGGTGATTGTCTAAAGGAAAAATCAAACCCTACATTCTTGCCATTTCTCAAGAAATTGTTGCCTAGAGTTTGCTTTGGTTATTTTACTGCCAAGTTCATTCTGTCATTCCCTCACCTTTTCACTCCTTCACTCATTTCCTCACCTTATTCCCCCATTCCCTAATTCCCATATTCCCAAAATCATCTACCCCTTTTCCCCAATTTCCATTTCCTAAATCCTAAATATAAATTCCCAAACCCTAGCTGCTATACCTAAAACTCCCATATCACTCCCTAATCCCATGTTTCCCTAAATAAACCTTGTCCTAACAGTCCCAAAATCCCTCATTTTTCCCTCCCTCTACAGTCCCTCATATTACTTTTCCCTTGGTGGTAGAAAATCAAAAAACACCATAAATTTTCTATTCTTCATCAAGAAAGCTCACTCACTAGCAGAAATGGAGTCTGATCCTTCATGATCATGAAGAGGAGACACACAGTGACTCTCCTACAGAGGTACATGCACCCAGGAGGCCTCATAGAGGCGGCAAACACATACAAGAGGAACCTACTACCCCTGCTGAGCTACAGGCCTTCCCTCTCGCCATCACTTGTTTCCAACATCAGTCCTGCTATGAGTTCTGTGAGATGGTTGCTAGAATTCAGTTTCAGCATGAGTTGGCCCGTTTTTTTGTGCTTCATTTACATGATGGTCAAGCCACTCTAACTACTATAACATTCACTTTAACACCAAAATCTATTTCTCTAGCAACTAGTATTCCTAATATTGGAGAGCAATGGAACAAAAGGTAGTAAATAGACAGGAAACATTATGAACCATACATAAAGCTCGGTTATTTGAGACAAATTAGGAGAGTTTTTCCTTTTTGGTAACTGAAAGATTCTTATGCTCCTTTGATGAAACTGATAATGAAGTATTTCAGCTGTGAGGGCCGGTTTTCTCGTTTATATGCCTATCATATCAGGTTGCTAATGCATTTTACTAGGTTGAGGATGATGAATCTCCCCTACTTCATGTGCCGAAATATTGAGAATATGACCACCCTAGTACAACACAAGACTCCTCAGCAGCAGTTCAACTGTATATATCATTTTACTCTCATTAAGATTGTGGTCATCCATCAGCTTGGTTTGTAGGGCATCACTTGGGAGGACTTCATTTCTCATGAGTTTTTCACAGCTCCTCGGGGACCTCTAGAGGCTTTGCATGAGATAGGTGAACCTTCATATCAGCATGAGGGTCATGAGACATAGACCGCTAGTATGCCGGTGTTTATAACCTATCAGAAGGGCACTAGATGGTTGTTTGCAGTAGCCAAGCGAGTATTATCTCTTCCCGAGGTGGAAGGGGTCTCACTTCGTACATCAGCACAACAGGTTCAAGACAAAGGCAAGAGGCCATTACAGGATGAGGGACCATCAGGTGAGATGGAGACTGATTTCATTCTCATTGAGGGTGATGATACTGATGTGGGCCCGCAAAGCTCAAATCTCAAAGAATTCATCCAGGAAAAACAAGCGGATATCAATGCTTTGTCCCTCAACTTGGAAAGGGCTGAGTGGATAATAAAGTACCTGGAGTAAAGAAATAAGCAGCTTGAATACCAGCAAACGATTATGGAGTTGCAAAACATTTGGGAAAATCGTCAAGCTACCAAAAGGAGGAAGGTGAAATTCACATCGCTTGAGCAAGAGATCAATGCCGATTAGGAATATTGGCTTGAAAGAGTCAATATCCACTTATAAAAATTGTTGGAGAAGGCCAATAGCGAGAAGACATTGTTGAGGCATATGGCTTATCATTACATGGCGAGAAACAAATTCTATAAGGTAAGAATCAAGAGCTTCAAGGCAAAGTTGAAGAGGGCATCAAGGATGCGAAAGGAGCACGATAAACTTCAGATCTTCACTGAGGCTTCCTTGGCCCAACACAATGCTTGATGGATAAGGCTCAACCTAAATTTCAAAAAAATTGGGACACTTTCTGCATTTTTGGAATTTTTAGCACAAAAAACAGAGTTTTATGCCCTATGCGTCGCGCCACCTAGCACTCGCTTTTGATAGGAGCCTCCAAATGACAAAAAATAAGCATTTTTGGATTTGGCATGGAAAAATATGCTTTCCTACCAATGGCCAAGACATTTTGACAGGATTTGAGCCCTCAAAAAGGTCAAAAATACTCAAAAATGACCTTACTACCCTATTTTGACACACAGGAAGCAGTGTTGGAAAAACTGAATTTTGGAGGGGCAAATGGAGGCCAAATTCAAAAATGCCACTTGGGTTGGAAAGTAGACAGGTAGACCATTCCAACAAGAAAAATTGGAGTGAATTTGGACACCCTGAAGGCCTTCAAAAGTGGCTCCAAACAAGTGCTACGCATAGGGAAATCAGCGCGGCGCATAGAGGAAATTTGGCCTAGTTTGACCAAGTATACTCTGTTTTTCGCCTAGATTTTTCCAGTTTGACTTTTTCTTCTTCTTAATGTCAAACTTATGATGTAATTGAATGTAAATGGATGGATCATGATGTAAATATGTCAAATTTTCACTTATGGAGGCAGATTCATCTATCAAAAAGTTGTTTGAAACTGAATGAATTAGTTCCCTTGTTTCTAGAGGCATGTTGTTCCCCTGCCTAATTTCTAGTTCTTAGTTTAGAATTAGTTGGAACAGCTCCTAAACATGTGAGTTCGACCCCTAGAGGCTAGGATGAGCTATGGTTTGTCTATATTATGTGGTTTTTTAGTCATTAGCATGTTTGAACTTTTGAGAAAGCAAGGAGCTTCATTGTACACTCATATCAGCATTTTGACTAAGGAATTGAGACCAGGGTTTGCAGCACTCTTTGGGATTCATGTGGAATTTTGTTGTGGTACAGTGCTTTCTTATGTAATTGTGAATTTACTTATGTGTTATGTATGACATTATCTATCTTATTTCTTCTTAACTAAATCAAACAAGAGTGAAGGTAGAATCCATTGAAATTGCAGTGCTCTACCTAGGGTTTGCTTTAGTTTTTTATGTTTTCAGTTGTTTGAAGAGGATCCATTGCTTTTATTGCCCTCTTCAGCTCCTCACCTGTCTGATCTCTCCATCTCATTCAATTTGAAGTGCCAAAATCAGTTGCCTACCTTGCCCCATTAAGATCTCTACAAGGCTGAACCTCATTCCCTGCACCGGAAATCTGCCTTTCCATTTGAACCAACAAAAACATCATTTTATTCAATCAAACTCTTTACACACATACCTAGCTTAAAATAAGTCTGCATATTAATCATCTCAAGCCCTCATCAATCATATTTTGTTGAGATTGACTAGGAGAGAGCCCTCTCCTTACCTGGTAGGGCTAGCTACCAGGTTAAGCATGGTTTGATGTTGTCCTAGATCCTACCTTTCATAGCCTGAGGTAGATTTTTCTCTAACAGGTAACATGAAGATAAGTGGTGACACCTTCATATGAAGAACAAGGTTGTCAATGATGATGTGATGTTGAGACTAATTGAAGGCATAGTTGAAGATTGATAGGGCTTGTTGAAGAAGACATTGGGAGCTGTGAAGTATAACCAAACATATCTTGATGAAGTAAAGCTAAGGGTTGGAGCCTCAAAGAGACAAGGTTTGTGCCTTGGAATATAGGGTTGGAGCCCTAGAGGTTGGAGCCTCAAGAGACAAGTTTTGTGCCTTGGAAGATAGGGTTAGATCCCTAGAAGATAAGAGTCCTCAAGAGACCAAGTTGGTGCCTATACCAGAGATAGGAATGGAGCCCTAGATGTTAGTGCCTCAAAGTGACAAGGTTGGAGCCTTGGGAAGTCCAAGTAGGTGCTTGTAAAAATGCAGGTTGAATGTTGGCATTATGGCATAGGTTTGGAGCTATGGCACAGGTGTTGTCCTTGATGGCAACTCTATTTGGTAACAGATCTCAGTTTAGGCACTCAGAGAGAAGAAAAAGACATATACGCAGGTTCATCTAAAAAAAGACGCGTATACACGCGGGTTATACATTACAAAAGCGCGTGTATGTTTGGGATCATACTTTTAGTCCATGGTAGTTAGTTCTTGGGAATTGAACCTATGTTTTGGACTATGGCGTCTAGTCAGATGTGTTGATCCCTAGTTTTGGGTTCATGGTATTGAAATGTTATGGTTTTGGACCATGGTATTGAGGAAGGCCTAAGTCTATAAAATAGGAAGGAGATCATGTGGCAAAGGATCATCCGCATTATTATTGAATATTTGATAAAGTCTAGAGCTGGTATATTAGTAATTGGGTTGTGATGTAGATCTGGATATGAATGAAGGAGGAACCTTAGCGCAAAAGAAGGATAAGATCTATTCATGGGTCATAATCTTTAAGCTTGAATGATAGTATCTTCATATGATTTTGATCTGCTAGATGTGGCACTTGCTTGATCTATAAGTCTGATAATTTGGGTTAATTAGTGATTGAATATCTGAAAGAGTGAATTATCCTTTATAGATCTGTACGTCGGTTCAGTAAAGTGAAGGCGCGTATACACGCAGGTTCAGTGAAGTTATAACGCGTATACGCATGTTGTTTCATACGCAAAAGCGTATGCACGCATGTTTTAGGTTGATAAAGTAGCGTATATGCTTTAAACTGTGATCTTGTTGCTTCTTTTCACTACTGCTGTGTTCTGGGTTCTGTTGTGTGGTACTGTGTTTTGGGTACAGCGCTCAGAGAAATATCTACTTGATTCAGATCTAATTGGTGAAAAGTGATTGATTGATGGAGAATTTCTTAATGGTTGATTGATGCTCATGGATCCAGTCTGAAAATTGATAAAACGTGGTCCCTGGAAGAAAGAGAAGGTTGTAGCCTTCTGTAGGCTAGCACCTACGTACTAGTATCTTGGCTAGTGCAAGAGCTAAAGGGGGTTGTAGCTCCCTTCCAAGAG
>APFE030537171.1:132019-142560 GCA_000404065.3 Pinus taeda
AAGACCAAGCACATACCGATCAAGTATCACTTTCTCCGGGAACAAGTGTTGGAACAAAAGGTTAAATTGGAGTATGTTCCTTCTAAGGAACAAGTAGCTGATATTCTCACCAAGCCACTGCCCAGGGAAACTTTTGAATATCTCAGATAGAAGCTGGGAGTAGTTGATGTATCATCTTGCTGTTAAATCTTGTCTGTTTCAAAGAAAAATGGGTGTACGCGTGTTGGATGAGGAGGATTCGCGTACATACGCCAGTTTGTGCAGAGAAAGTCACGTATATGGAGGCTTGATGGATATCAGGAGGAGCAGGCTCTGGTTGAAGATATTCTAATGTGGTTCTGACATAGACCATCCGGAACAAGTTCAGGGGGAGCAAATAATCTTCTAATAATGCATTGTTGGCATTATCTTAGAAGCTTTTGATTCTGGTTCATAGCTGTTGCTGATTTCAGGTGGAACAGAGGCAGAGGGAGAATAGAAGGAAATCTTGGTTACTGATCTGAACGATGTTTGACAGTTGTTGTTGCTATCAGTTGTTGATGACTTTCATATGTCATATATTTCGTCTCTATGTCATGTATCTCTTTCTTATATGGTGTCAAGGTCATGTAACGGCCTATATTGGTTTCCCCACTATGCCTGGGATGAAGATGTAATGTATTTGGTCATCATATGTAAATTTTTGATGTATTCCCACTTGGTTGGGTGGATGATCCCCACTTGGTTGGTTGATGGATGTATGTATTGAGTCTTTTGGTGATAGGAAGGTCTTTTATGATGCATAAGTCTTGGTTCTTCTTGAAGAATATTTTTTTGCAGATCTTGCCTACAGTCAGGGGGAGCATGGTCAGCTCAGCAGAACAGAGATTTTAGCATGTACTCAGGGGGAGCACAACCCTTTGCCCTTGATGACAAAGGGGGAGAGATCTTGGTGTTGCCATCAAGTCCAAAGGGGGAGATTGTTGGCATTATGGCATAGTTTTGGAGCTATGGCATAGGTGTTGTCCTTGATGGCAACTCTCTTTGGTAACAGATCTCAGTTCAGGCACTCAGAGAGAAGAAAAAGACATATACGCAGGTTCATCTAAACAAAGACGCATATACACGCGGGTTATACATTACAAAAGCGCGTGTATGTTGGGGATCATACTTTTGGTCCATGGTAGTTAGTTCTTGGGAATTGAACCTATGTTTTGGACCATGGCGTCTCATCAGATGTGTTGATCCCTAGTTTTGGGTTCATGGTATTGAAATGTTATGGTTTTGGACCATCGTATTGAGGAAGGCCTAAGTCTATAAAAGAGAAAGGAGATCATGTGGCAAAGGATCATCCGCATTATTATTGAATATTTGATAAAGTCTAGAGCTGGTATATTGGTAATTGGGTTGTGATGCATATCTGGATCTTAATGAAGGAGGAACCTTAGCGCAAAAGAAGGATAAGATCTATTCATGGGTCATAATCTTTAAGCTTGAATGATAGTATCTTCATATGATTTTGATCTGCTAGATGTGGCGCTTTCTTGATCTATAAGTCTGATAATTTGGGTTAATTAGTGATTGAATATCTGAAAGAGTGAATTATCCTTTATAGATCTGTACGTCGGTTCAGTAAAGCGAAGGCGCATATACACGCAGGTTCAGTGAAGTTATAACATGTATACGCATGTTGTTTCATACGCAAAAGCGTATGCACACATGTTTCAGGTTGATAAAGTAGCGTATATGCTTTAAACTGTGATCTTATTGCTTATTTTCACTACTGCTATGTTCTGGGTTCTGTTGTGTGGTACTGTGTTTTGGGTAAAGCTGTCAGAGAAATATCTACTTGATTCAGATCTAATTGGTGAAAAGTGATTGGTTGATGGAGAAGTTCTTAATGGTTGATTGATGCTCATGGATCCAGTCTGAAAATTGATGAAATGTGGTCCCTGGAAGAAAGAGAAGGTTGTAGCCTTCTGTAGGCCAGCACTTATGTACTAGTATCTTGGCTAGTGCAAGAGCTGAAGGGGGTTGTAGCTCCCTTCTAGGAGAAGCTGGAAAACGAGAGAGAGTTGTAGCTCTCTGCAGGTTGCAGCCTACGTACTAGTAAAGGACTGCACCAGTACATTGTAAAAAGAAGTTTCTAATTAAAGAAAGATAGAGACGAATTGTAGCAGGTGGTTTTCACCCACATTGGGTTTCCACCTTATATCTTGTGTTCTTGTGTGTGATTGTCTTTCTGCTCTGTTTTACTGTCTCTGGTTACCTGTTATTTGATTCTGCATCACATATTAACAATCATCATCAGAAAGTTAAAGTAAATTAAAATTTTTCTTTGTATACGCGGGTTTCCTTCTGAATAGTTGCGTATATACGCGGGTTTAATTAACTGAAGTAGCGTATACAATTTGGTTTTACAAAAGGAATAATTGATCTGATAATAGTGATTCACCCCCCTCTCAGTATTATTTCCAACATTGAAGCCTAGGATATTGAAGATTGGTGTCTTCATCTAGGGTTGGAGCCCTACACAAATATTGTACTTGATTTATTGAGATTAATAAAAGTATTTATTTTTATTGTTCATTTTGTGTTCTAATTATAAGTAATCTAATAGTAAAAATAACAATTAAAAAGAAATATTGATTCACCCACACCCCCAACATTCCCAACAATTGGAATTGGAGTTAGTGCCTTCACTCAAAGCCTAATAGCTTGAAGGTTGATCATTAGAACACAAATGACAAAGCCAAGGAAGAAAGTCTCCAATCCTCCTAAAAATGTGTCCCCCTCAACCACCAAAACTGAAGTCAATCAACTTGTGAAGGCTTCATTATTCAATGGAAAATTTGATATATGGGAAGCAAGAATGAGGAATTTCTTAAAGACTCAAGGCATTGAAGTTTAGAAATCGGTGATTGTTGATAACATGATGGATGCAGAATCCAAGGAACATAATACAAGAGAAATCAAATCAATATTGAATAGGGTACTTGATTCTATGAAGGCCAATTTTGAAAAATGTTCATCAACAAAATGCATATGGGATAAACTTCATGATCTTCACTCAAAAGGAGCATTGACAATGATCTCTAGTCAAAAAAATTATGGAAAACAAGAAGGAAATTCAGAGCCCATCAACGAAGCTAAAGATAAGAGTGATAACGTCAAGGCTAAAGAAGATCTAGAAGATGAAGAAAATGAATAATATTTTGAAGAAAATCTCCTCACTAAACTTATGGCTGCCATAGAAGAGATTAACAATTTGAAAAACGAGAATGAGGAACTTAAGAAGAAAGCACAAGTTGGTGACCAAGACAAGACAAGGAAGGAAGTTGACCTTGTGAAGCTTCAAGTACAAGAAAGAGATGAGGAGCTCACCAATATTAAGGAAGAATTTCATCAAAACAAGAGAAAGAATCATGAAGAAGTCATATCTATGACAAATCAATTAGATAAGGCAAAGAAATGGGAAGATACCTTGTCAAGCCACCTTAAACAAAGGCATAAGATCTTGAAGAAACTTGAAGCAAAGATTGGTCAATACAAGGAAGAGGTCTCCTCCTTTAGATCTCAACTAGAAGAAGCAAGGAAATAAGCACGAGGAGCTGAGAAGGTGATGGAAGCTTTGACATTCATAGAAGGACACATTGGTGAAGCCAAAAAGGAGAGAAACACCATGATATGCCAACTAGAAGAAAAGGATGATGACTTCACCAAGTTAAAATCAGAAATCACTTCGCTTAAGGCTCAATCATGTGAAGCAACTAAGCTGAAGGAGGAAATGGAGATCATTCTATCAAAGAAGGATGAAGAATGCAAGAAAATGAAGGAATAAATTGTCTTTCTTAAAAAGGAAGTTGACTTGCTAAATAAGAACTTGAAAAGTTCTCAAACCCTAGATGACATCCTAAGTCATCAAAGGTCTCCCCTTGATAAATCAGGTCTTGGCTATGTAGGTGAATCCTCAAGCAAGAATGATAATGCTTCAAACAACAAGGATGTGAGGAAGCCTGGAAGAAATGTTGATGCCCCCAATAAAGGCAAGAGCCAAATTAACATTGGAAGAAATCCTACTCCAAGAAGAAATGCAGATGGTTCCAAGGATGCAAGAAGAAACGGTTATCATCAAAGGATCTCAAGGAAGAAAGACTTCAGAAGTACATCAAGGAAATCTCCATCTCCTAGGTACCAAAGTATATTTATTGGTTATTGTTATGCTTATACAAACTTTGGATACATGGAAAAATATTGTAGGGCATATAATGGTCCCCGTCAATCTCCGAGAAACAATTTTGCAAGAAGAAGTCATGAATTGTTATTCATGAACAACATAGAGTGCTTCATGTAGAAATTCCCACTGTAGATCAATAGATTATGCAATAGACTAAAGCAAAATACAAGATCTACTTCTACAACAAACTTTGCAGAAGCTTAATCAAATTGAGCAAGATCAATGAGAACGCATATAACTAATAATGAGAAATCAATCACACATAACACAGAAAAAATAACCCGGGGAAAGCCTCAGCCTAAAACCCCAATCTCTGTATTATCATACAAGTGGAAATATGTTCAAGTTATAAAAAGAATCAGCTCTCAAGCTATCATGCTCTCTTTGCAATCAAACAATACAGCTCATAGACTGAATAGACAATGTATATGTCCTCCTCAAGCCCTCCAAGCCTCCTATTTCCTTCCGCAGCTTTTCTTGGGGTCCAATGATGTCACATGTGTGAATTGGCCTCATCACACACATAAAGCCTGAAGAAGTAACTACGCAATACTCAAGGAAAGAATTCCTTCTACATGCAAGAGATATTCACAATGGAATATTCTAGCAACTAATAGTACACTACCCCTCCATCTGATCTCAACTAGGTCTCTGTCTGAACTAACATGCATGAGTTATTTATGAGAGAATACTCAGTTATCTGAAGTGCAGCAGTTACATGCATGCATGCATTAACTAACTGAACTCACAATTAATTCAAACAAAATTGTTTGAATTAATTCTAACTGGACTTGACTCAGTTAACTGAGCCAACTAATTACAACTCAATATTACAACTCATCCTTATCTCTTTAACTGATGGATAAATTCCTCAATTAATGGAGAAACGGTTGCATGTCCCCACATAGACTTCATGTTTGATTTTCTACAACTAATTAACTCATGGTGAATTAATTAATTATTTTACAAATAGTTGCTAACATCAAATTGGAATTTTACTTCTCTATTTATTTCAAGGACTAACTAAAATAGGAAGGTATCCCAAAATGATATTTATAGCAGTACTAAATTTAGCGCTTCTATATTTAGCATTTCTTGTTGCTATTTTCAACACTCCCTCTCAACAAGAAATGGATTATCAGTAACCCCGATCCTGTCTCTGTGGAACTCGTACTTGCATTTTGACAATGCCTTAGTTAAATTATATGCATCATGTTCCTCAGTCGAAACATATAGCAACAACATCATCCTCTTGACCACATAGTCTCGAAGATGGTGATACCATATATTAATGTGCTTGGACCTGTCATGAAAAACTGGATTCTCAAAGAGTTTGATACAACTTTGATTATCATAGTAGATCACGGTTGGATCAATCCTCTAGCCAAACAATCCCACTAGAATCTTCCACATCCAAATGGCCTCACATGCAGCCTAACTAGTAGCCATGTATTCAGCCTCTGTTGAGATAAGTGCAACTAATCTCTGTTTCCTTCTGTACCGAGAAACTGTAGTTGAACCAAGGTTGAAGATTCCTCCAGAAGTGCTCTTCCGGTCTGATGGACTCCCTGCCCAATCTGCATCTGTGAAGCCCTGAAGCTTCAGTCCCTCTATCTGTATGTACCACAATCCAAACTGATATGTGCCTCTGAGGTATCTCAGCACATGCTTCTCTGCCTTTCAAAATAGCTTAGTACGTTGAACCATAGCTTGACTCAGATGGTTCACCGCAAAGCATAAGTCGAGTTGTGTGTTCGCCAGATACATAAGTGAACCCACCAGCTGCTGATAAATAGTAGCAGCTACTACCTCACCTGAAGTGGTGTCCTCCTTCTTCTAGTTCCCAGTTAGAGGAGTCTACATGACCTTGCACTTCTCCATGTGAAAGTGCCTGAGTATCTCATTGGCATACTTGCCTTGAGACATAAATACTTCACCATCTTTCTGCCACGCCTCCATGCCTAGAAAGCAGTTCATAAGACCCATGTCTTTCATTTTGAACTCTCTTGCAAGGTCCTCCTTGTAGGACTGTACCAGCTGATCATCACCTGTCAAAATCAGATCATCGAAATAAAGAACAATGATCAATGGTTTGCCTTCTACCATGATTTGTTAAAGGTTTGCATCTGCTTCACTCTTGGTGAAGCCCAACCTGGTGAAATAGTTGCCGATCATGGTGTACCAAGCATGGGGTGTTTGCTTCAGCCCATACAAAGCCCTCTTGAGTCAGCACACATGCGACTCACGATCAAAGGTCTCAAAACCCTATGGCTACTCAATGTACACCTCCTCCTCAATCTTCCCATTGAGGAATGTTGTCTTCACATCCATCTGGTGGATCTTCCACCCCATCTAAACTGATAGTGCCAACGCCAATCTAATCAATGAGTACCTTTCTACGAGAGCAAAAGTATCATCCTAGTCAATCCCCTCGACTTGTGAGAAACCTCGGGCAACAAACCATGCCTTATGTTTCTCAACACTGCCATCAACTATCTACTTTACTTTGTAAAGCCATCTGGAACTCACCACTGACTTGACCTGAGGCCTTGGGACAACATCCTACACACTGTTCCAAATGTTAGAGTCATACTCTTCTACCATTGCATCAAGCCAGAAGGGTTTCTGCACTTCCTCCTCGAATGAAGAAGGTTCGGTATCTACACACTCCCCAACCAAGGCCATGTACCCAGTATACCACTCGGGCGACCTCCTCTGTCTGCATTGAGAAGATTGTTGTCCCACATTCTCGTGTGCATCCAGCATCAACCTATCAACTTCCCTTGAGTGTTTTTGCCCATCTCTGGAAGTCTCAGCATGAGTGGATGTCTACACTCCTGAATCCTCTGCATGCAGCTGCTTCGCATCAATCTGAGCCTCTTCCTCCTTAGGAACTAAAATTTCCTCCTCTACATGCAACTTGAGCTCCCCTCAAGTGATAATTGCATGGCTTTCTACTCATCGAACTTCAGATGCCTGCGTACCACTGTCCTCTGACAGATAGGCATGTACACCCGATAGTTGTGGGGTGTATCTGTTTACCCCACAAGTATTCCCAACTCAATTGTTGGATCCAGCTTCTTTCGGGCATCTTTGGTCACATGAAAGTAAACTAATGATCCAAAGATTCAGAAGTGACTCACATCTGGTCACTTCTCGGAAAAGGCCTCCATAGGTGTCTCCATTCCCAGTATATGGTGCAGGCTTCTGTTATGAAAGCATACTACTATATTGCATGCCTCAGCCCACAAGTGCAGTGGTAGGCTTTGGTCATGCAACATCGCTCGAGCTGCTCCCACAATCTATTTGTTATTCCTTTCGGCCACCCCATTCTACTGTGGGTTATGGGGTGTCGTCAATTCCCGGTTAATTCCTTCTGTAGCGCAGAAATCTTTAAACTATTGGGAGACATACTCTCCACCATTATCGCTACGCAAGGATTTTATTTTCTTTCCAAATTCTTTCTCTGCCAAGGCTTTAAACTCACAAAAACTCAAGAAGGTTTGATGCTTCTTTTGAATAAAGTAGATCCATCATCTACGAAAAAATCATCAATAAAAATAACATAGTACCTTTGTTTAGTGGTGGAGGTTGTAGAGAATGGTCCACAAACATCTAAGTGAACTCGCTCCAGGATTTCTCCAGCTCTATTGTCTCAATCTAGAAAGGAATATTTTGCATACTTACCCAAGGTACAACCTTTGCATGTATTCGTCTGCTCAAGTTTTCCCTTGGGTAATCTGGTAGAAATCTGCTACATGATCTTTAGGGCTCCATGGTGCAAGTGGCCCAATCTTCTATGCCATAGCTAGCCAGCATCTTGGCTCTGCACCATCTCAGCTTTGGAACTCAATGCAACATAGTTGTCTACCTCTAGCTTGTAGAGATTCTTTACTCGAATCCCAATTTGCTTTGTCTATCTAGTATGGATATGCCTCAGGAATACCTTTCCTTTACTAAAGACTACATCATATCCTTTATCTTCTAGCATAGCGACAGACACAAGATTCTTCTTCAGACCTGGTACATACTTTACATCAGTCAAGGTGAGGGGAGCTCCATGCTCCCTCTGAAACACAACCGTACCTTCACCTGAAACACGGTACTTTCCATCATCGCCCATCTTGATCAGCATCTAGAGATCCTTCTCCTCCAAGTTACTAAAAAGATTCTTGTCACCTGACATGTGGAATGAAGCTCCACTGTCCAGGTACTACGCACATCCCACCATGGATGAAACCATGCATGCAATAAGTGAGAAATCCAACTCAAACTATGAGGCTAGTGCCTTAGCATCAAATCCCTTCGAGGAACCCTTCTTAGATTTCTTCTGTGGACAATTCGTAGCATAATGGCCCACTTCATGACAATGAAAGCATCGGACTTTCGATTTGTCAAACTTCTTCCCACCATGGGAAGAACTGGATTTGGGATGGGACGCCTTCCCTTTCCCTTTCCTTGCCTTACTCACTAAGGCTAGATTTTCCTCATCATCTTGCTTCGATGAGGATCAATCTCTAGTGCTTCTTCTTATTTCATCCTGCATCAGTTCCGACCAAAGTCGTTCCCGATCTAGCAGTTTTTCTCTTCCATTAACTGAGTCTTGGTAGCTATGCTAGCTCTTAGGAAGACCGAGGAGTGCAAGACTCACCATGTCATCATCAGCGGTTGTGAACCCTACACTTCCAAGCTCATCCCTGTAGGTGGTGAGATTGTTCAGATATGTAGAGATCGTGTCGCCCTTTTCACACTTGATTTTCTAAATCTTGTCTTTCAGCGCCAGCTTCCTCTAATTGCTGTTATTCTGATATAGATCTTTCAATGTTTTCCACATCAAAAATGGTGTCGCCTTCCCATGGAGACTCGAGACTATGTGGTCTCGAACTCCCTCCAAAAGGATTCTCCTTGCTCTAGCCACACATTTCTTCCATTCTACCAATTTAGTAGCATTAGTCGGCTTGGTGACTTCTTGATCAATGAAGTCCTTTAGAACGTTATCCTCTAATACTGCTTCCATGTGATCCTTCTAGGCTATATAATTTGAGCTTCCATTAAGGGCATGCTCGAGTCTTAAACCACTGAACGCCATTGGTCAAATTGAGATGTGATAAAAACTCGATTTCTATATTCAAGAACCTCAAACTTTGAACTTCTCCCTTCTTGTATACTATTCTTCACTTTGATCACCTTTGATCTGATACCATGTAGAAATTCACACTGTAGATCAATAGAATATGCAATAGACTAAAGAAAAATATAAGATCTACTTCTACAACAAACTTTGCATAAGCTTAATCAAATTGAGCAAGATCAATGAGAACACATATAACTGAGAATGAGAAATCAATTACACATAACATAGAAGAAATAATCCGAGGAAAGACTCAGCCTAAAACCCCAATCTCTGTATTATCATACAAGTGGAAATATGTTCAAGTTACAAAAAGAATCAACTCTCAAGCTATCATGCTCTCTCTACAATCAAACAATACAACTCACAGACTGAATAGACACTGTATATGTCCTCCTCAAGCCCTCTAAGCCTCATATTTCCTTGTGCAGTTTTTCTTGGGGTCCAATGATGTCACATGTGTGAATTAGCCTCATCACACTCACAAAAACTAAAGAAGCAACTGCACAATCCTCAAGGAAAGAATTCCTTCTACATGCAAGATATATTCACAATGGAATATTCTAGCAAATGATAGTACACCGCCCCTCCATCTGATCTCAACTGGGTCTCTGTCTGAACTGACATGCATTAACTAACTGAACTCACAATTATTCAACAAACTGTTTGAATTAATTTAACTAGACTTGACTCAATTAACTAGGCCAACTAATTACAACTCATCCTTATCTCTTTAACTGGTGGATAAATTCCTCAATTAATGGAGAAACTGTTGCATGTCCCCACATAGAATTCATGTTTGATTTTCTACAACTAAATAACTCATGGTGAATTAATTAATTAATGATTTTACAAACAGCTGCTAAGATCAAATTCGAATTTTACTTCTCTATTTTAGTTCAAGGACTAACTAAAATAGGAAGGTATCCCGAAATGCTATTTATAACAATACTAAATTTAGCATTTCTTGTTGCTATTTTCAACACTTCAAGTGTCATAACATTGGACATATGTCACGTGATTGTAACTTGTCTTGGGCCCCTACACAAGGAAGAAGCATGCCAGAGAAGAAATTTATACAAGTATGGAGAAGGAAGAAAATTGAATCTATAAGTTGTAGGTTTTAACCCCGTACAGAAATTACCTGCATACGAATTCTAAATCACAGGAAAAATAAAAATGCGAGAGCATAAC
>APFE030537175.1:12900-31213 GCA_000404065.3 Pinus taeda
AGACATATGTAGACACAGTATGGGTGCAGCCATTTGTTTATGAATAGTCCACTGTATAATGAATAACAAAATTCCTCACAACCTGTATGGTGGAAAATAGATCTAGGGTCTTGATTTCTGCTTCCCGAACTAGTACGATCCTATCCATGTGAATGAATGTGTCGAAGTTGAAAATGGTAGAAACCACTTGATTACCAGTTAATGATGTAAATTGTTAACAAGTGTGAGAGAAACCACCAGTAATGTCAATGGCCCTTAAAGTACTTAGCACAATCCATGAAATGTGAATAAATGAGTCGATGTCGAACATGTCACAGAATCCTTTGATTGAAGGTCAATGATGCAACTTGTCGTCAAAGGCGAGAAACCTGCCATTGAGGCATGCAGATTCCAAGGTACTAATGATTTCTAGATCATCTTTCTAGATAATGAGCTCGAGTCGATAGAAAGCGATCCCTCATAGGCAAGCCCACAACACGAAATCATAGATCAAGTTTTGAAGAAATGTATTTGTCAAGGACTAATTTAGGGATGGTCAGGATGGATGACAGATATTTTGCAAATGAATGGTTTATTTGAACTGACCTCTTGAACACATAATGACACTACGGATGGTTTGGTGACAATTGACCCAAAGCTAATACCCAGAAACCGGGTGAAGACTTTCAATATGGTTTGATTAACTGTTAGGAAAAGGATTTCCCAACCCAGGTGAACAAAAAGTGTTGTGTTCAAGAGTGGTTAATTTCTTTTCTAAACACAAACTATAACAAACAGGTTCATTTTTCTCTCTTTTCCCCACCATTTCTAGCAAGTACCTTTTTATTTTTGACAGGCTTGACGAGGATAACATTTGCTTGATTATAAGCTCATCCTTCGGATGAGTCCAACTTAGTTTAAAATTTGAACCCTAAGAAGGAGTGGTCTATTCCTGTTTGAAATTGAACAATTCCTTTACTATTAAATTTTAACGAGTCTAGTATAGGAGAAACTCAGTGTTTTTCAATTTTACGGAGTCAGAAGAAAATCGTAAGAAAACTCCATGGTTGTCCTTTTTCATAAATTTGTGTCTCCCAAGCCCAAAAAAGTATAAAATGATACTTGAGAGAATTGCTTGATCATTAAGATCAAGGAGTACTTTTCATAATTAGTGCTTTCAATCTGAAAAAGTAAAAAAGTGAATGAAAACACATCATTTTATTACCAATATCGAACTTGAAACGACAAAATTTTGGCAATCGTTTCATGTTTATACGGTCAGAAAAGAGTTGTAAGTGGACCATCCTTTTAATTCCATTTTAACGAGTTTAAAATAAAAAACTTGACAATCTTTTCATATTTTACGAGTCAGAAAAGAGCTTAAAGAGGATTCGTCCTAGAGGAACAAGTGGTATAAAGGGTAGCAACTAGTTCCAGCAATGGTGGAACTGCTCAAAACATAATGGTTAAAAGGCTAGATAATAAAACCACTCATAACTGTAGTCCCTAAGGAAAGGAAAACAAGCAAGTGAAAGCATATGATTAGCCAAAGAGATGGTGGCGATGTGATGAAAACAACCAAGGCTCATCTAGCAGAATTTAGCGGATAAAAATGGCAATCACGAGATGTAAAATGGGTATAGGTTCATTTTTACACAAGATTGAACTATAAAGAACTCTGCTTGGATTCAGTTTCATTTTTGCACAAGCTTGAAACATAAAACTATGCTTGTTGTAAGTTCGCATGCCCCCTAGCATAACGACGCAAAATGAGGTATATGACCCCCATGCTTCATTGCATTCAACCAGGTGGATGAAATGAAGGTTTACTTTCAAGGTCTTGAAAAGACTTGACTCGAAAAGGGAGTTGTTTCATTTTTTAAAGAGGTTGACACAGGAAAGGAACTATCCTCAAAACCCTTGTTTCATTTTTTAAACAAGCTTGACACAAGACAAGGAACTATGCTCTAAAATCCTTGATTCATTTTTTAACGAGCTTGACACAAGACAAGGAACTATGCTTATGACTCCTTGTTTCATTTTTTAACAAGCTTGACACAAGACAAGGAACTATGTTCATGACTCCTTGTTTCATTTTTTAATGAGCTTGGCACAAGACAAGGAACTATGCTCATGACTCCTTGTTTCATTTTTTAACGAGCTTGACACAAGACAAGGAACTATGCTCATAGCATCCAGTTTCATTTTGTAACGAGGTTGAGATGGGAACAAACTATCCTCACAATATCCCGTTTCATTTTTTAATGAGGTTGAGATAGGAACAAACTATCCTCGCATCCTAGTTTCATTTTTTAACGAGGTTGATACAGGAAGAAACTATCCTCGTGATATCCAGTTTCATTTTTTAACAAGGTTGGGATGGGAAGAAACTATCCTCGTATCCTAGTTTCATTTTTAATGAGGTTGAGACAGGAAGAAACTATCCTTGCGATATCCAGTTTCATTTTTTAATGAGGTTGAGATAGGAATAAGCTATCCTCGTGATTGGTTAGGAATTAGAAAACAATTGTATAGCCTAATATGCAAATTCAAAGGGACTCGTAGGCATCGTGCCATGAAATGAATCCACCTTAGAATAAGAAGGTACGATTCGAGGATCATCAAAAGGAACAATGTTTGATGAAATCATATGAATATTTGCAAATGAAGGCGATATGTTAGGAGGAGGGAAGGAAAAAGTTCCTAGTAAACCAGAATCTTTAATCAAACCTACTCCAACATCTTGGTAAGGGATAGTTGTTTTACCGACATGTTGAACACTATCAGTAGAGGCTTGGTCAGATGAGAGATAACTGAGTTGGTCTATCATTACAATCTTTCTGTTATGAGGAAACTTAACAAGGCAAAAGACCGATGAAACAATAGTAGTCATAGTGTAAGACCAACTGTGACCCAAGAGAAGGTTGTAATCTAGAGGGGCATCAACCACTTCCACATCTAGATTTACACTTTTTCCTTTTACCCCTATAGGTAAATCTTCCAAAATACCAAAAGGATGGAACCCTTGGCCATCAAAAGCCGTTAGAATCGTCATGGATTGATTGAGTGTAGGAGAGCCAAGCGATCTCCAACATTGGATCAACATAATACACGTAGAAGCTCCCTCATCAATCACAGTCCTAAAGCATTGTCTGTTTTTTACTAACACTGGAATCTAGAAAGCCAATTGATGAGGGAGGCGAGGTGTACTATTCTCTAAATCGAAGATTATAAGGTTCGAATCCTGAATATTGATAGCTCCTATAGTAGACAATAGTAATTTACATTGTGTTGGGCATGATTGCAGCACATCCAAAACCGACATTGTTGAAGGGGCAATGGCCAGGTCTTCAACAATGTTATAATCCTGAGTAGCTTGCACAGCTAAGTTCCGAAATATACCTTTAGCAGGTGGTTTGGTTACTAAGTCTGGGTTGGATTTCTTAATCTGTAATAAATCAGAAACAAGAGGAGTTGAAGTTAATGGGTTTGATTTAGAAAATTCTTCTTCTTTACCATCAACAGGATTGTTACTACCATAATCTTGTGATCGTGTCGCAATCCTGACATGAGACATCATCATGATGGGTTCTTTCGAGGTATTCGAGGAAGAAGCAACCGCTTTACTATTTTGAGTAGGAGAAGGATCCTTCAAGACAGTAGTGGTTTGAGAATCTTTAACAAATTTCAAAAACTCTACTCGATATGGGGATTCTTCAGTAAAATGACCATCGTCGCAGATGAAACAAGGATAGCGAGGTTTTTGTTTTTCGTCAACAAATTCGTTTTTATTTGTTTTCTCTTTTGAATTTTGATTGTTTTTATTTTTCCCTTTCTCTTTGGTACCGGATTTGGCCGCAGATGAATCTATGACATTGACATCGGCAGAAACTTCAGAGGAAGAATCTCCTTTTCAGGGAATCAGTTAAAGTTATTGTAGGAGAAGAATTCTTTGAAGATTTATTCTTGCTCTTAGAATTAACTGAACCATTCATACCATCAGCAGCATGAGACCCTGAAGGAGCTGTAGTTTTCGAAAGATTAGCAATTTTTTCGTGTAAAGTACCTGACTACGTATAAACGAGGTCAAGGTACTGAGCCTGAGCAATTACTTTCTCTTCAATAACAACTCCTACCTTAGCTACATCCTTAGTGATTTTAGGTAATAATGATTTAAAAAACCATTCTGTTAAAATTTGATCCGGAATAAAGACTTTCACTAAATGTGTCCTATGTCGCCATTCATGAATATGGCCAGAAATATATGTGGATGTAGATTGTTTTAATGAAGTTAACAATTCTGTGCCATTGTCATATCTGACAAGCAACTAAAAATGAGTTAAGAAAGAAGCAACTAACTGACTAAAATTATAAAAAGAGCCTCGTGGTAACTCAATGTACCATTTGGCAGCAAGACCAACTAGAGTTCGTTGAAAAAGACGTAAGCGTATTGAATCATCAATAATGGAATTATATGCACACGAGAGATGATAAGTCATCACATGATTCGACGGATCCTCTCTTGACTTACCCTCAAACTTCGGGATATCACTGGGCAACTTATTAGGCATTGGCGACCAATACGGAAGATAATAAATCGGATCGTTCATAAGGCATGAAAAATCAGGTAAATCCAAAGTTGCAATAAATGGTAACTGACGATTAGGTTCATGAAAATATTGTGTAATGAGACCAGTTCTAGGAGGAGAATATCCAGGATAACCTGGAATCAGATTTGCATTAGGAATATTATATCCTCCCGGAAAACCAGGATTAACCAGACCAAATAGTGGTTGTTGAGGTTGCTGATAAGTCTAGCCAGGGTACGGTTGATACTGATAAACTAGATTTTATATAGTAGGACCGGATTTATACTGCCCCTGGTACAGTTGACTCATGGCAATTGTACTTGGACCAGCTTGTCCAGTAGGTATCTGGACAAAAGTTTGAACCATAGGTCCGGACTGAGGCACAGAGACTTGAGGAGTTGACACTGATGCAGGGATAGTAGAAACTGGAGCTACTGATAATCCAGAAGTAGGTGGGGTAGATTTAACAAAAGCTATAGTAATTACAGCAGCTGATTGAGGCAGAGTCTGAGGTGAACTCAGCCCAGGCCGATGAACTACACTAGGTGCAGAGGTTTGAACAGTAGACTGGACAGATTGCTGGGTTGAACCAGAAACCAAAGGTTCTCTAGCTTGATTAGATAGCTACACATTAGATTGCAAAGTCTGTTGAGTTTGAGATGGATCCCACACCATATTTATTCCGGAACCCATAAAAGGTTGTACATAAGGAGAACCATAACCCAGTTGAACGTAGGGTTGATAATTAGGAGGTACATTTCCAGTTCCTTGTAAAAATGACTGACCAGAAGGTGGTTGGAAACCTTGAATTGGGTACTGACCTTAAGGTTGATAACCCTGAGGCATGTACTGAATCTGGGGTTGAAAAGCATCCTGAGGAATATGGGGTTGGCCTTGGGGTATGTGCTATCCTGAAGATTGAAAACCTTGAGGTAGCCCTACAAAAGGAAACTGACTACCTTGGGGTTTCCCCCCAGGCGATAACTGACTACCCTGCCCCCCTAGCAGTAACTGACTACCTTGCCTCCCAGGCAGTAACTGACTACCTTGCCCCCCAAGTAGTAACTGACTACCTTGAGGTTGTGGATTTGGAATATTACCAGACATCATAAAGATCTGTTCTACGTTCAACATTTTAGTTCCATTATTACCAGGTGATAACGGATATTCAGTTGGTTGAGGAGTTACTCCTGAAAAAGTACCAAAAAGTGACTGGTACCCCAAAGGAATAGTAGGACCGTCATATAAAAATGTTTCGGGTGATTGGGAAAACATAGATGACTATCCCGACATGATGGATCAAGAATAATAATCTTTGGTTGTATGATGAAAGTAATCACACGCAAACAAAGAAAATTTCAATAAAAGCACCTAAAGTCTCTAAAGAAACAAACAATTGAATCACATGCCTAAAAAATCTAAGAGTTCAAACCACACACAAACTGTAACTTTCCGTACCGAAAACACTAGTTGGTGATGAAATCCAACATCGCAGAATTCAATATAGAAATGGTGGTTGGAACAGTTACCCCAACAACCTACTTAACATAATTTTCTTCACATAACCATCTCGAGTGAAGATAACTCCCCAGAGATTCCAAGTGAGTCTAGTCGACATCTGCTCCAAGTACAGTGAGACCCATCCTTCACCATCACCTTAGGAAAGAATCTTAAGATTAAGGTCACTAAGGTTACCAACAGTAACAAATACAACTGGGGGAACAATCTACGATCCGATCTATGCACAAGGGCAGAGTAACAAAGCTCAATCCCCTTGAAGGCTCCTTGACATGATCAATCTGAGGTTTATCAACAAGTGACCCCAGGCTCCTCGACAATGGTTAATCCAAGGCTTACCATTTTTAATACGTGCAAATTTTCTATCTTTCCCATTGAGACAGACTTGATTGTCTCAAAGGTTCAAACATGATCTCGTGATTGACTCCTTTAAGAGGAGCTTCCTAGATTATATCAATTACAATTGGATTTATTTCCTACTACAAGATACAACTACTTGTTTGTTTTAACTATCTTGGAGAGTTAATTACTCCCTACTCCAAGATATTAGCCTAAGCTATATTGGTGATAAGAGCCCTAGAAATAAAAAGATTGCTAGATGAATTTTAATTAAGCGTTAATTTTATTGGTTGTTTCTTAAGTCAATAGGTATGGAGATGAAACTTTGATGGTGTGAAGACTCGACTCCAAACACACTAAAAAATGCACCTAAAAATGATAAACAATTCTTTTTTTTTTTCCTTCAATGAATTTCTAGCTAAAAGAAAGAGTTGAGAATGCAATTCTTTGAAAAACAAATCTTTCCTTCAACATGTCAATGAAAAGAAAATATTTTTGTCTTTTTCAATAAACTCAAAACGAAGCTACTAATTAAGCTCACAAAATAAATCCCTTTTCTTTTCAACACTCAAAACTACAGAAAACAATTATTTTAAAAGAGAATCTACGGTTTCTAGAAAACACTCAAAACTATGAAAAACTAATTTTGAGATCTAAGCTTCTAAAAACCTAATTGAAATAAAAGATTCAATTCTTTTTTAGGACGTTTTACTTAGCTATTCAATAAAATAAGGATTAATTCGTTTAGCAAAACAAATCAATCAAAAAACATCCAAATGCGTTTTCTTTTATAAAAATGAATTTCAAAACTTATAACCAAGTTCGTTCAAAGATTTGCACAGAGAAACGAAATCTATTTCTCACCAAGGAAGGATTTCACAATCCATCCAGACTCATCAAGAAGACAACAGATACAAGGGTGATCTAAGATTTCTTAGGCTTCTAATCTTTAAGTCACTACAAAGACCGAGTGAAAACCAATCCAGATATGCAAAACTTCTAGAAAATCACTTAAAACAAAAATACCAATGGAACTTACTCACAAGAGACTTTTGACAGGACACATGCAGATCCGGGAAGAGACTAAAAGTAATAAACTATTCCTAAACTTAACTGGATGAAAATATTTTAGGTTTTTCAAAAATTTTGACAGGGTCCATAGGCTTCCAGTGTAACCAGATTTGGTACTACTCTGTGCAGTAAAGTAACAGTGTGGAGATGTCCGCACTGTATTACAAACCGAATGTGTGGTCCTCTTAAAAATTTTGAAAAAACAAAAAACAGTCCAAAACCTAAGAACTACCCAATCTCACACACATCAAGCAAAAACCAGAAACAAAAACAAGTCATGGTGGCAATTTTTGTGCAACAGCTATCCATATTTTTTTCCGTAGGTACATGAATAATACTAGAATAGTGTCCACTTGGAGGAGGTAAGTTGATCAATGATGATCCAAGTTGTCAGGATGGCAGAGAGGGGACAGTGATATCCCTGAAGGGTATGTGCATGTTGGGAATAATTCCCCCAACCATCTAACCTTGGGGGTTTGAACTTAGAAAAGGGTTCCAACCAAAAGGGTTATTGAAGGTAGCCATGCTACCCACACTACTAGGAGCGATAGTCAGAGGTCTAGGAGTAGACACAAAATGGGCAGAAAGTGGGATGTAATGGGTTCCACTCATAGCAGGTGTAACTAAGTTGATCGAACTAGGCATAGTCTAGATAGTAGGGTAACCGATCAGCTATGTGTTACTGACTATAGGAAGGGGAAGTTATGGTGGACCAATGTTGTCCATAAAATACCATGACCCATTATTTGTCGGAGGGATGTTGGATGTGGGTATTGTCGAATACGTCATAGGTACAGGTTTTACTTGAATCAACACGGGTCAAACAAGATCGGTGAGGGGAGGATTATAAGGAGTTACAACTCCTTTGTTAAATAAGTCCTAAGCCAATATGATGTCTTGGCAAATATTGTACGATTTTGTGTTAGACACTAGAGACTGATTTCCCGAATAGGGAGAATCCACATCACCAAGGCTTGGCTAATCCTCCAGGGTCAGTGGAGGAAGATCTTGATGTCACCTAGATTGACGATGAGGGCCATATGTAGCCATAGTGACTGATATATTTTATCAAAAAAATTTAAAGTGGTTTTTATTATAGTCTCAGTGATAACAAACCAACACTGAAAAATAAAAAAATTCTCTAAAAGTCAATCAGAAAGAAGTGAGAGGATATGACTCTATCTGATAACCACCATTCAGTAGAGATGAAACCCAATATCACAATGGATAAAAGAGAGATTTGTCCAAATGTACAATTAAGATTACTATTGAGCTTCACTCCAACCTCAGATTAAGGAGCCAAGTACTCTCATGAAGATGAGCACACTCCCAAAAATTGAAGATAAAGTAGGTTCATCTGTTTAGATACTAAGCCATCCTGCTCTATTTAGCTTATGTTCATCCCTAAATTGTTTGGCCACTATGGTTAGCTCAAATCATAGACACCACCAAGGGGGACATGGTCATAGATAGTATGTTGTGTGGGTAGGATACTCGAGTTCTCTACATAGCTCCAATATCCTCGAGGGGATCCCAAATACACAAAATACCAATGGAGATGCAATGGAAGGCAGACTAACTTCTCTCACATTCTAATGTTTTCTCGCATTTAATTCCATTCTGAGGGGAACCATCCCGAATGATATGAGTGCAATAGTATATTACTCTCTCTAATGGCACTAGTGTCAATTTTGTGATCTTGGGTAGTTTACTCACCACTCCCTAACCCAAGATCCTAGCGTAGACTAGTATGTGTGTATGCTCAAAGGAGTTTTTGATTTCTTTTATTACGAGATTGATTTTAAAGGTACTTTATTAATTTGCTCGGAGGGGTTGTTGATGTAAAAAGTTATATGCGACTCTGACTCAAACAATGCAAAAAATATGCTTTTCAATTTCAAATTTAATGAATAAGTCTCTCTACAAGGAGAGATCTATCTATACATCAATTCAGTACCATGCATTCGATACAGTAAACACATCCATAAATTGCAGACATGAAATTTTCTCTAATAACTAACCCAATATACATATGCAAAATAAATCTAAGTAAAACAAAAATTTTAAACAATTTTTTTCGTTTTCTTTTCCTAAAAAACAAATGTTCTTAAGCTATTTTCCTAAAGAGAAAAACGATCATAGAAGTAGGCAACCAAATATGATGCATGGTTGCAGATCCATAAAACAAACTACAAGTAGCCCTCCGACCCAAGAATTCACATAATAGGGTGAAAATCAAGATAATGGTTGGCTAATGCTTCTTAGAAGAAGGTATAGAGTGGTAATAGCAAGACTAATGCTCTATCCAAAAACCCGGGGGGTGTTATAACTCATTGGACTACACAGCTAGGGTGCATTACAAAAGTAGAGGTTGTGAAAATGGTCATTTAGGGTCTAATCAAAGGTTGTGCATAGGAGAGGAGGTTGTGAAGCATCCTAAGTGGTTAGAATGGGAAGAAAGAAGAACAGGAAGGCATGGAAAGAAAGAGAGATCTAGGAACATGAAAGATCAAAACCGGGAACTAAGTATTATTCCCCATTGGAGTCGTCATTTTTGCTATAGGGATTAATGCATGGGTGGTTGTGGCTAAAATACCCTCTTAGATCTTCCTTGGATATGAGGCAAACCATTTAAGACTAGCTGCAATTCTCACAAAGAAACATTCTTATATTCATATCAATATATGATTTACAAAGCGAGAAGGATTACCTCATTCCTTGGTGTAGCCCTACTGGAGAACTCAATGTGGAAAAGTGGAAGACCTCTCCACCAGCTCCTAATCAGAACGTGTGCATAAAAAAGACAAAGTGTAATCCTATAATATACAAATATTGAAAATAAAAACATCAATATATGAGAATATAATCTAGCATGCATCTAAGCTACTTATTAATCACGGAATCAAATCAACATGTAAAGGAACATGATATCGACACCATCAAGTAGACAACATAGAAACAAATATATATAATTAGATAGAAGAATAATTATTAGAACCATCTTGGTTGCATCAAGCCTCCTCTCTCTCTCTCTCTCTCTCTCTCTCTCTCTCTCTCTCTCTCTCAACTTCTGGGTAGCATAACAATACTAAATCTCTTACAAAGTTTCGACAACCATTCGACCGCTTTAAAAATGGCCAAGCCTCCACTATATAGATAGAGAGAGTCTCATCCTTTCCAATTCTTTAATGATTTCCAAAGAAGCAAAAGCATAGATGCTGACTCACTTTATTTCTCTTTCCCTTCCCATGAGACTCTGTTAGGAATAACAATGTCTTCAGTTATGCTCGAGGTGGATGTTTCCTACTTTTCAAGCTGACATTTGAGTGAAAAGTAGAGTGTCAGTTAGTCAAATCACACTTTGACCTTTGAAATCTCATAAATATCCAATAAAGATTCCCTTTAAGCAAAACAAATCATTAACCTAGGGACTAACGCCTTTGGCTGAGAGGTGGAAAGAATTATAACTCTCCTTGTTTGTTTCTGGCGTGCGTTACCCTAGAAAATAGGTTTGTAATTTAGGTCTTGCCTTCAAACAATGTGTCTTTCTTCTCTGTGTCGATGAGGAGGTCATTTTCCTGTATAACATAAGGATAATAATTATCACCCATGTACTATGGCCCTTACAAGGTGTTGCAAAATATAGACACTATGGAAAACAAATTGGAGTTTCCTGCATCTTGGTGAGCACACCCAATTTTTCCATGCTTCATGCTTAAAGAGGCTTATAGGTGATAAGCTTCCAATTCAAACTATATTTCTATAACTTGACGAAGAATCAAAAATCATATTGGAGCCTAAAGTAAGTACATACACAAGAATCTGACAGCTACGAAATAGTTCAATTTCAGAGTATCTCATTAAGTGGAAAAACCTAGCTATTGAAGAGTCCACATGGGGCGATGAGTATTTTGTTTAGAAGCATCCATAACTACTCAAGAAATCATGACAACACTTTTTTGAAGGAGAGGGGCATGTTAGGTCCCTATAATACTAGTTTAACTGTTAGGCCCATATACTACTAGTGTAACCCCTTATTGTTATTAGTACAATCACATTATTATATTGTTGTACCCATGTAGTCCCCATATTGTTACTATTGTGCCTCATAGGAGCCCACTATTGTTATTATTATGCCCTTACCTTACTATTGTTATGTCGGCTCTAATTATATTATGACCCCTTAGACTCCTATATATAGAAAGGAGGTATTTTCATTTGTATCATCCAAGAATTGTTCATTTGTGTAATGTAAAGGAGGTTTCCCCCTCGAAGAGGCTGAATTATAGGGCGTTGATATATATTTTCTATCTTTTTGTGAGTTGGTTTCATAACATTTGGTATCAGAGCTGTGGATTCTAGGGTTTCACTGCTCCAAATAGGTCATCGTGGGATTGTCGCTATAACTATTTCGCTACAAAGTTTTAGAAGCTAAGAAAAAAACCCATTTGAGACAAAATCGGTTTGAATCATGGCTCTAAATTTTAGATATTGTACCACTATATTTTCGGAGATATAGTCTAAGGAATTTAGGGTTTTTGCAGACTTCTGAATTACATTCCAAACATGTGACCTGGGGAAAATCGTCATAACTTTCTCTCTGAGCATTGGATTGAAATTTTGTAAGAAGTTATAGAAAAAGGATGGACTATAGCTTCTTGTGTACATTTTTTAGATCCAAAGTTTGAAACAGTGACACGTGACACATTGTACAAGTTTGCTCTACTGAACTAGTCTATAATCAAGTCACCATGGTAGATTTTGCATAACTCTTCCTTGGATAATCAAATTTGGATCAGACTAGTGGCATTGGAAAGAGGACGCAAAGGGCTACTGTAGGTTGTGGTTTCAGAATTGGAAGATCCGAAATTAAAGATTTCCAATCATTTCAATATCGAGCTCCTAAAATCAAGAAAAAGCGAGATGAGGAAGTTTGATGTTAGGGATCTGATAAATTGGATACTACAGATGGAGAAATATTTTGATCTACATGGTGTACCATAGTTACAAAAGATATGTATTGCATCTAATTATTTAGAACAAAATCAATTTTTATGGTATAAAGGGCTTTGTTCTCGTAAACCACTTGTCACGTGGTCAATTTTCACACAGGAAATGATAGCACATTATGACGATACAAAGAGAAACTCCTTCTTTAGCTAATTGATAAATTTGAAACAAAAGGGTTCAATGGAAAATCACATTGAAGACTTTCAAAAATTGAATAGAAGGGTAAATTATATTCCAGAAAAGAAAAAGATGGATGTCTTCATAGGGACTTTAAAGGATAACATTCAACATGAGGTTCGTTTTTGGGAACCTAATTCATTAGAGCAGGCATTTGAGTTGGGAAGAAAAATTGAAAGAGAAATTATGAAAACAAGGAATCCCACCACTCATGACTATAATTATGGAAGTGTTTCTTCTCCTAGCCTTCCACAACCTACAAGGCTTACACCAAAACAATTGGAAGAAAAAAGAGAAAAAGGGCTTTGTTACAATTGTGATAGAAAATGCACTAAAGGTCATAAGTGTGCTGAGAAGAAAATTTTACATATAGTATGAAAAGGAGGAAGAAAAGGATCAAGAAACATCAAAAGAAGAGGATATACGCTAGGACCCAACCCCAGAGAAAGAAGAAGTGAATCTGACCATATCTTGTAAAGAATTGGTAAGAATTACCACTCAAACTCTCATGATAGAAGGACATATGAAGAATAAAAAGGTTCAAGAAGTGAAATATCACATCGAGAAAGAAGAAATGAATCCAACCATATCCTGTAATGCATTGGCCGAAATTACTACTCCTCAAGCAATCAAGATAGAAGGACATATCAAGAAGAAAGATGTTCAAGAAGTGAAAGGTCACATCGACCATTAAGAAATGAATCCGACCATATCTTGTAAAGCATTGGAAGAAATTACCACTCCTCAAACCCTCAAGATAGAAGGAAATATCAAGAAGAAAAAGGTTCAAGCAGTGAAAGATCACATCGAGCATCAACAACAAGTTCTCCAACTTTTAAAGGATAACGCCACTTTGGTGCAGAATTGAATGAAAAAACAGGTAGATCAACATCGTAGTGAAAAATGTTTTGAAGTAGGTGATTGGGTATTTTTATGGTTACATCTCAAGCAAGCTATTTATGAGAAGGAAATGTTGGAAATACTACATGAACTTAAGAAATGGTGACTTTACTCAATGGGAAGACACTTCAAGGTAAAAATAGATCATGATATTCTTAAATACATTTTAGAACAAATATTATCATTAGAAGAACATAAAAAATGGGTCACAAATATGTTGGGTTATGACTTTGACATCATCTAAAGAAAAGGGAAGAAATTTTTTGTTACAGATGCACTCTCAAGAAAGGATGAGGATGTGGAAGCATGGTTTTGTGCTATTTCTATTATCCAACAAAATTGGATAAATGAAGCAAGGAATGAATGGAATAAGGATAAATAAGTGTGGCCACTTATTCAAAAGTTGCAGAATAACCCAATTCAAATAATATTGCCAGAACTTGAAGAGGAAGGAAAAATAATATTGGAAGCTGGAGCAGTCATAGAAATAAAAACCCGACAACTAGGAAATCGATCAATTTTAGAGTATCCCATCAAGTGGAAGAACTTATCCGCTGAAGATTCCACATGGGAGGACAAAAATTTTATACAGAAGCATCAAAAATTGCTCAAGTGTTGAGGACAACACTTTTTGAAGGAGAGGAGCATGTTAGGCCCCTATACTACTAGTCTAACCCCTTATTGTTATTAGTACAACCCCCTTATTATATTTTTGTACCCATGTAGTCCCCATATTGTTACTATTGTGCCCCATAGAAGCCAACTATTGTTATTATTACACCCTTACATTATTATTGTTATGCCAGCTCTGATTATATTTTGACCCCTTAGACTCCTATATATAGAAAGGAGGTATTTTCATTTGTATCATCCAAGAATTTCTCATTTGTGTAATGTAAAGGAGTTTCCCCTTCAAAGAGGCTAAATTATAAGCGTTGATCTTCTTCTATCTTTTTGTGAGCTGGTTTCATAACAGTAACCCCCATATTGTTATTGTTGTGCACCATAGAAGCCCACTATTGTTATTGTTGAGCCCTTACATTATTATTGTTATGTAGGTCCTAATTATATTTTGACCACTTAGACTTCTATATATACCAAGGAGGTCCTTCTAATTGAATCATTGAAGAATTGTTAATTTATGTGATTGAAAAGAAGGTTCCCCACTTGAAGAGGATTATTTTCAAGTCGTTGATCTATCTTTTCTTTTGTTTTGTGATCTGGTTGCATAACATTAGGGAACAATTCCTCCTCTAATAAACCATTAAAAAAGTTGACTAGAAATCCATGTAATATACTTTAAATTTTCTAGGACATGCAAATGTTAAAACCATCCTTATTGCTTCTAGTCTAGGTATAGGGAAAAAGGTTTCTTCAAAACCAATAAGTTCTACCTATGCATACCCTTTGCATACTATTCTAGCTTTATCTCTCGTGTCTTGTCCATCATCATTCAACCTATTTTTAAACACTCACTTGGTGTGAAAGACATTTTTTTCTTTTCGCCTAGGAAATAGTTCACAAGTGTCACTTTTCTCTATTTGTTCTAGTTGCTCATCAATTTCCTTGACCTAATTATTATTTTCACAAGATTGATCAAAATTATTTGATTCTACTTTGGATAGTAGTGCTATATTTGCATGTCTAAGAGTTCTAATGTATTTCCATCTATCCTAAACTCACAATATTTTATCTCTAATTATTTGGCCTCTAGGATGTCAATTTTTAATGTACCTAGATGGATTTTTGTGCTCCTGATGGGTCATTTATTCTCCTTATTCGCTTTTCTCTTCTTGTTCTTCATACTCTTTAAAGGCACACTTCTCATCTGATTTTTCATTTTTTTTATATTATATTGTTTATGGTAAAGATTTATCTACCCTTACATCAATACATTCCACTATATTTCTTGATTTTTTTTTTTTTAACACTTGTTCTAATCATAGCTCTTCCCATCCCTTATACTAATCTATTATTTTCTTCTAGTAATCCATTCTCTTAAGAAATTTTGGCTACTAAGTATTGTGTTCTAGTTCCATTCTCCTCACAAAATTATTTGAATTTATTAGAGGTTAATTCTCCTCCTTTATCAGATCTCAAACATTTGATTTTCAAGTCCATTTCATTTTCAACTTTGGCTTTGAATACCTTCAACTTACTAAGATATTCTAATTTTTCTTTAAGTAACATGATCCCAGTTTCCTTTGTATAGTCATCAATGAAAATAATTAGATATATGTCTCCTCTTGGGATTTGTGTTCTAGGAGGAGGGCATATATTTGTGTGAGCTAGCTCTAATGTTCTAGATGTTGAGTGTTCATTTTCCTTGAAATGGATCCTTGCCTACTCCCCAAATTAGCATGATTTTCATATGGAGCCATCTGAATTTTCCAAATGTTGCATGCCTCTCATTACTTTTTTCTAGCTAATTTTTACCATATTATTAAATTTTATACATCCAATTCTTCTATGCCATAACTAGTTTTCATCACATTTTATTATGCAAAATTTTACTCTAGTATCATTAAACACATATACATTATTAGGAGTTCTAATTGATTTAGAAACTACTTTACCAGGGTCAACTTTCCTTATCGCACAATCTTTAGAGAGGAATGTGACATCATAACCTTTCTCACATATTTGACTTAAACTCAACAAATTATTCTTCAGGCCATCAACATATAATACATTATGAGCCTTGGTCTTATCATTTAAGATGATAGTCCCTCTTCCTTTTATCTAGGTTGGTGCATTGTTGTTGAATGTGACACTTCCTCTTCTGTATGCCCTTATAAAGAGAAATTTATTTTTTTCTCTTGTCATGTGTTTTGATCACCCACTGTCAACATACCATTTCCCTTCTTGATTGTGGCCATACAATGTAAATCCACATTTCTCATACTTTTCCAACTTGTTCTTTCACATATTTGTATTTTCTTAATGTTGATCTTTTTTAGGAAAATTCTTCCTTGGGGAAATTTAAAAATATATTTCTACATTCTCTTGATTTGTGTCCAAAATAATTATAATTAAAGCATTTGATCTCATTCATTATGGGGGAAAGTGTATTGTACTTTCAAACATAGGGATCCCTAGATCTAGAATTTGAAAATTGATTGGGTCTAACATTTTAATTTTTGATAAACATACTAGATTTGTAGTTAATAACCTTATGTCTGAAGTTATGACATGAAAAATAATTACTATAAAATACATTTGGGTACATAAAATCATATGGTATTCATGGAGGACTGGTTTTGGTTAACCTTTTCTTCCTTTCATGTTGATCCTTAAATTTACCTATAATACGATATGTGGAGCTGATAGGATCATTCCACTTTTGATTCATCCTTCTTTCATATCGTCTATTAATATAACTAACCTTTCCTTTAAGTAAATTTGCATAGCTACAAGATTCTACCTTTTCTAGGGATAATGAACTAGAATCACCTATCAAAGTCACATAGGGATATTTGTAATCCAAACCCATTTTGATTGATCAAGACATTTTAATTATAAGAATCTTTTCTACTATCTCTAATCCTTTAGAAAAATTGAGATTTAGATCTATTTTGGATTTGGTTTTCTCAAACTTTTCTTAGAGAGACAACCTTTGCTTCTAACTTTTGATAGTTCTTCTCCCATTTTGTCAACTGATTTTTGAGGATCTCATATTTTCTCTTTAGATCTTCAAGTTGTGTGTTTAGAGAGAGAATAAATTATTCATATCTATTTGAATAATTTTTTCCATGCTTCTTGGATATCTCCTATTTTAGAAATGCATTCTCATCCTCTAATCTATCTTGACTCTTTTGTTTATCCTTTAGTTATTGTAGAATAATTTCTTCAATTCAATTTGCTTCTTCTACTTAAAACTTTTAGGGTTAAATGATTCTTCACCATAACAATTATTAAAATCTTATTCTTTCAAAAATTGTTGCTTCAATCGTTTATTTTTTCGTATGGTATTCTTCAGTGCATCTAGAGAAATAATTAATTATTCTTCACGATCAACTACCCCTTCAACTTCTTCATCAATGTCTAAATTATATTTGTAATTGTATTCAAATTCTATGGTTGTTTTTTTCGTATGGTATTCTTCAGTGCATCTAGAGAAATAATTAATTATTCTTCACGATCAACTACCCCTTCAACTTCTTCATCAATGTCTAAATTATATTTGTAATTGTATTCAAATTCTATGGTTGTGATGTTAGCAATATATTTCTTAACATGAGAGATAAATGTAATCGTAAAAGAAACAAAAAATGTTAGTGTTTAGATTTGCATAGAAAATGATTAGAAAATTCCTGCAGTGAAAGGCCATAAATTGAAAACATACATAAATTGTTGCAATTATATATCAATGGAAGAAATATTTTTGTTAATAATAAAATTGAAAGAAACAACTATTGAGTAAGGTTTATCAATGTGGGTCGTTAACTCCTCTTCTGTGGGAGGGTTATTTTTCTCCCTTCTACTACTGTTGCAAAAGACATTCTCGTCTCTTATAAGTGAGTGGCAAAAAAATAGTGGAGAGAAACTAAATGGTGATCTCAAAAGACTCAAGACCATAATTTCAATGATGAGAAAATTTTCATGGTTTGAGTGGTGAAAAAACTCTCGATTTATAATAAAATACTAGATTAGTCTTGATCTAGTCAAATAATAAAATATTTGGTAGACGAAATCAAGACCTAACTGTTATGAGTATTTTATTATTTTTG
>APFE030537175.1:31740-57759 GCA_000404065.3 Pinus taeda
AACTTTTAGAAATAAATTTTATAAAATTATTATAAAAATGAAAAAATAAAATAATAATTAACAAAAATAAGAAATCATGTGTCGGCCTTTATAAAATTAGGGTTCTTGGTTTATTTATATACAGGTCGCAAGGCTCACTTCTCTCAATAATCTTTCATATTCTATCTGATTTGTCCTGATGATGGACCCCCTTTGGGGTTTGAAACGTCGACAGAATGAACTAGAAACTGTGGATAATTCGGATCATGATACTACAAAAAACTTCCACAGAAGCTTAAGATTTATTAATTATTTCAGGTTGATATGGTCAAATGGGTTAGAAACAATTATTAAATAATGATTTAATAGTTATTTCTTAGGAGGAAAGTGCTATCAAATAATTTTTATTTAATTATTCAAATGGAAATGGTAAAAGTGTGAAAATATTCCTAAAAAAATTCACAATAAATGGGTAAATATGAAAATAACATGAAATTAAATGAATTTCTGGGTTATTTCCATGTCTATAAAATAATTAAATGGAAATAAAATGTGGTTCACTAAATTATTTCCTATGGTAAAAGTTGGTTTTAATGTGTCAAAAACCATATTACATGGTGTATTTCAATCAACCTAGTAAAATATGGCTAGGTAATCACTTTTTAGGTGATGGCACGTGAGAAAACATTAATCATACTCTTCATCAAATGTTTGTTGATTCATTTCTCCAGATGAACAACTATGTTCTTTGGTGTAGAAGTTATCCTTGCTTTGAGACTTTACCTTTTCGAATTTATGAGATTTGCATCTATTCATTTGATCTCTTTCATTTTAATTCTTTTTCCACTTTAAAGTAACGAAATTTTGAGAAAATGTGAACAATTCTACCTCAATCAAAACATTTTAGAGGAAACTTAGCTTTATATTTGCTAGATCCCTTCTTTCTCTTCCTTGGAAATCAAGCCATTTCCTAATCTGAATCATGACTACAACAATATTGATGTTCTTTATATTATTTAGCTTTCTAAAGACTTTGAATGTAATATACATTGGTTCTAACTTCTATTTTCCAATCCTCTTTTCATATTTTGTGAGAATCCACTGTATTTTTCAATTATACGAATGGTTACGTCCCACATCTCTTCAATGGATTTGTTGATGATGTTAGACCTTATAACATTCAAGGGGTCTCCCCAATATGTCGTCTAAATTAGACCTCACACCATTTTGGATAGGAGTATCATCTGAAATATGTCCCAGTTACCAGTTATCTCACAGATATTCCTTGGCTCTAACTGACAACAAGAAATATGAGTGAAAGCATGCCTTTGAAAAGCAAGGGGGTGCGCCTGATGAGTGTTCGATTGTATGTTTGCCAAAGTTATTTCATTGTAAAGGGGAGGAGAAGTGAGACTCTAAGAGAGAGGTAGTCATATCATCCTAGTAGAGATACACATAAACAAGAAGGATACATACAACAATGAGCAGAATAGTCCAAAGAGGTGTGACGATCAATGCAACCAATGTAATAAGGAAGATCTGTCTAATATCTAGTAGAATATTCCATGACGACGTGGAAACATTAATATAAATTACAACACATTCTCAATGTGATAAGTACCAAAATAGCTAAAATAGTTCAAATACTTAAGCACATATGAAAGCAAACTTGAATTATAAACATTCACAGAATAGTCTTACAAACATCCATAATCCATGCATGAAGAATGTGTTGACCCATTGGGCTTCTTATATTAAGTAAAATTTCCAAGACACATGTATACAATGAACATCGCTAGCTCCAATAGTAGAGCATTGGAACCAATCCTTTCTCCTCAAATTAACTAGCTTATCTCTCTAATTCCTTGCAGGAGGAGACAAGGTGAAAAGTCATTTGCTCTTACAATGAGGGTGTATATATAGTAATGAGGAAGTGGTGCTTCACCTTACTTATGACTCTTTATCTACCCTCATGATTGTTTGACATCCTATGAATTTTTAACTTTACATGACCTTCATATTCCATACATGTCCTTTTGTGATCCAGATTTAAACAGGAACGCAATAAAATACAGAGATAACCATATACACAAAGATGCAGTGGAAATAATACTTCATTTCATTAATGGAAAATACTGAAGTATGCTTACAACCGGAAATAGAAATAAACCAGCTAGGGCGATGGTAGCTTATCTCTGAGAAGAGATGTTTGGCTACATGCCTCTGAACTGTGTTACAATGAGGCTCGAAGGCCTATTTATTGTTGAGAAACAATGGAAAAACCCTTCACATTCCAAAACCTAACCCTGGAAGATGAAACGCCAAATTGTGGGCCCCGTTTTTGGGTAAGTTGGTACATCAACTTCCCGGGGTCGCGAATTGGTCGTCTTATCTCCGTTTGATGCGCATGATAGCCTGTTGGAAAGATCTCTCCGAGGACTACGACGGAAAAGACGATTTTTAGACAAAAAAATCGCTCGCGGTAGATTTCCCAAAAAACGTCGTTTAGGGCCTCAAAACGGCTCCGGAAGTTTAGGACCCAAAAAACTGCTAAAAATAGTAATTTGTGCTATAATTAAGGTAACTGAAAAAAACTGCACGAAGCACTAGAGGGGATCCAAGTGGAATTAGCGAGTGGCCACCAATATCCACCTGGATCATTTTGACTTACACTTTACAATACATTGTTGAAACATAATTTACAACATTAACCACATTGGTGTGGCATGTGACAACTCATGACATGACATGACATGACACTACAAACATGGATGGCTTGATGATGTGTTAATTTCAAGACACAAGTTCTACCGTGTGTTGTAGGTCTACTTGAGAATACTTTTCTTTTCACCTCTATATGGCATGTTGTTAATGGGCCTTCAATGATCTCAAATCTTGAATGGTGATCGCAAACCAGTGCCCCTTTTCTTTCTCTTGATTGATCAGCTTGCATGTTCAACTACAAGAATGTATTTCAACATGTTATTCTCCTACATCTCCTTCTTCATCATCTCACCATGGCATGATAAGGTACTTTTTTATTCAATCCACTCATGATGAGATGACATCAATCCAAAAACCCCCTAGTCTAAGATTGTGCATACTAATCCACTGACTGGTCGTGAATTGGATGGAAGGTTGGGAAAAGGGTTCAGTGATTACATAGTTGTATAGTTAAAGTAGGTAAGGGGATCCTTAAGCCTTGATATTGCACAATGAACAGTTTAGGCTAGGCTAAAGGAGAAAACATAGCAATTTTGGAGATTAGTGTGATAGGCTAAAAGGATGAGCATTATGTGAGCACATTGTGTAGTTTTAGGAGACAAGGGAGGCTGGGAAATTGTATAATTGTGGAGTTCAAGACCTCAAGGGTGAACTTGAGGCTGGATACTAAGCAATGCACATTTAGGGCTAAGATGGGAGAAGGAATTGTGTAATTATGGGATCCAAGGTCAATGTTTGAGCACTAAAATTGCGCAATGCAGCAGTATTGGGAGGCAGGAAATTTGCATTGTGAAATGCCAAGAGGAAAGGTCTTCGATAGAGGACTTAGACTATGTAGTGTGTAGTTCAGGGAGGCTGGGTGAAGCTATCTTTCTTGGTCGAGAATGTGTTTAGAAAATGACTATATGTGGGAAGGGTGAGACTGATGTGAACAATGATAAGACTTTGACCATGATCACAACATTAGACTACTTGATGGCACAACAACATAGATCAATGAGGACACATGAAATTCCCTCCATGTGATAACTTTACAACAACTTAGGACAAGTTTCACACTTAAGATACACTTTCTAATGACTGTGACGACACTTGTGCGACAATGTTTAAAACTTTGGAAATGAGTGTGATGGATGTTTACATGGTTATAACAACTCATTTACACAAACGTGATCTCTTGAAACCATTAGAACAAGATTTTGTACATGATAGTACAATTAACATGCCAAAATATGAAATTTTTCCTATATTACAAATGGGACAAAAGATCCTCAAGGAAACATATGGAATGAGTTTAAAATTTTTCAATGACAATGTACAAGACTAAGGAAGGCTTTGAAATTGAGCGTAAGCAAAAATTTTGGAGTGTGTTGTAGCAATGACAACACTTGACATCACACTAGTAGAATTCGAGTTTCTCTGGATTGATTAATTCTTTTGTAAAGGGTCTTGGTTATTCGGGGAGTATTGATTCATCATGTATGTTATTTTGATATCCCCACTTACCTCATTAATTAATATGGTCCCCTATATACCTTCATCGGTTTAACACATAATAAGATTCAACAACTCGCAAAATTTTGAGTTGGGAAGGGTAATGAACCTTGAGAGCTTAATATTTTAAGAGCATATTCTTTTCATCTTTGGTGTTGCTCTTCTGCCAGCAGGCCTAGACAGTACACCTACAGAGTCACTACAAGAACACAAACATTTCTCTGATGCCAGTCAGCTTGGACAGTACCATGACAAAGTTTCTTGCTTCACCTCTCTGGACGGGAAGCCTTTCTCTTCTTTTTCTTTATTTATTTATTTTATAGGATTATGCATTAGAACATATTCATTTTATGGGCTGAAGAGGGATGTTGACTCATTGAGAGAAGAATATGTTGTTCCTTTAGAGAAGCATATAGAGACCTCTAATTTAGGTTTTCTCACTTAAATTTCCCCCCTTCTCCTTCTCTACTAATTGTATTAGCATGACAACATCGAAATATAAAAACTGAGTGTGGTCATGAGGTTTTCCTGAATATATACATGTGCATGGTTTAACCAAAACTCTCCTCACAGACGAATCGTATTTTCCATCGAAACTTAATTTACCAAAAGATATAACCAACACAATGAATATGGATATAAGGTTATCCAAATGTTGAAGTGACACGAGACTCTCTTTTAACTCAGCCAAACACAAACAATCCAGGAAAAACATTGACACACAACATTTATTTTCATGAAGAAAACAAAATATAAAATCAAACAAATAAGGAAAGACTACCTACATAGTGTAGGGAACAACCCCAGATCATCATTGAAAATAATTATTTGTCTTTGACATTTATGAGGAGAGATTCAATCCTCTCATCAAGTGAATGAATATGCTAGATTTTCATGAACTATCAATGGTTCAACCCATAAGGATTGGAACTTGATGTGTTTTCCTTTGTACTCGTGAGTTTTATCCCACTTCAAGACTAAGTCACCCACACTAAAACTAATCTTCCCTATATAATTCTTGTCGAACCACCTCTTGATACAGTTGTGATGGAGTGAAAATATTTCTTTTGCTTTCAATCTATCTTCCTGCAACTTGTGAAGAGTGTCCATCCTACGCTGCACTAATAAGCATGGATTTCCTTGGGATTCTTGTGAAAGTTTGAGAGCAAGAAATTAAATGTTAGGAGGGAGAATAACTTATTTTCCATACAACAGGAAGTAAGAGGAGGTGTTCAAAGATGGATTTGGCATGATTTGGTCAACCCATAAAGCATTTACAAAAGTAGAGTGTTAGTTCCTATGTTCAGAGAATATAGTCTTTTTGATGATACATATGAGGTTCTTATTTGTGGACTCAACAAGACCATTCCCCTGCGGATAATAATTATATGAATGCTTAATGTAATTCTATTTCCTAATGCAAAATCATAGAGTTTTAGCAATGGAAAGTATGTTGCATTATCGAAAACAAGTGAATTAGGAATGTTGAACCTAGAAATGATATTCTACTAATGGAAATTGAAGACTTCCTGATCATTCACCTATTTAAGAAGAACTTTTTCTATCCACCGCATAAAGTATTATGTGGTAGTTGTAATATAGTGGTGCTTATTTGACCAATGTAGAAACATTTCTCTAATAACATCCCAGCCCCACTATTGAAAAGGTTCTTCCACTGTGATAGGTGTCAATGGGGTGATTGACTTCTTGTTTTGTCTAGCAAACCTTTGATAGACTAGACAATTGTCGGCATAAGTGTGAGCATATTTGAATAATGTGGGCCAAAATAAACTGGCCCACATGATTTTATGTGTAGTTTTGTTTCCCACAAAATGTCCCCTAGCTAGTCTATCGTGGAGGTCACGCAACACTTTCTCTAAATCATGCACTTCCAAATACTCCATTATGGTGCTTTCTGAAAATCACCCCATGCACTAACTAATAAGATAATGTTTTGAGTGTAAGTACCCTCTTCTATCATGCAGAGTAAATGGGAGGTCACATTGTCATGCTGAAGGTACTGGTGCACATTTGCATACCAAGAGTCTGTGATAATAGTGGGAGAAGTTCGCTCTATATTGTACATTCTGATTTTTTGTTCCCATCTAGAGGGATCTTCGAATTAGTTTGCACCCACTACTTATTCTGCTAGTTGACATAAAATATTTCCCTTGATTATGTGAACTGGTTTGAAATCTAAATCATAATATTGTAAACTAGTCATCTAGTTCACTCTTCTTTCACCCAGCTCTTGATGAAAAAAAAATGATCTGACTGCTGGGTGTAGAAAAATGATGATACAATGATTTTTCAGACGATACAGCTAGAAGTGATTCACCACCTTGTATACTGCATAATATTATTGATCAATGGTGGGATAGTTGAGTTTAGGTCCCTACATACTAGCACTCATGAATGATATTCATCGCTTGTTGTTCTAATCATCCTTTTGTGTAAGCACAATGGTGAGAAAAGTGTTAGAATCAAATGTGTAGTGTAGAAAATATTTTCTGAAATATTGGCTATATGGAGAAGGTTCTTCTATGATAGATTGCTTGATATGGGAAAATGCGTCATTTTCCCTTATATCCCATCTGTAGATTGCATCCTTATTTACCATATCTTGTATTGGATTGACAATCTTAGCGTAATCAGAGATGAAATTATAGAGGAAGTTGATTTTCAATAGGAAGGATTGCATAGATTTCTTGTTCACCGGGAAGGGAATCTATGCAATTTCTTTGACCCTCTCTAGGTCTACTTTAATCCCACTTTTGGCAATAATGTGGCCCAAGAGATTACCCTCAGAGACTATGAAAATAATCTTTTTAGTATTAAGGCATATCTCGTATTTATGACATTGCTCGAAATGTTTTCACAAATGGCATATGTGGTTGGATCTCTTCTTAGAAAACACTGTGACATCATCGAGGTAGACCACCATTCTTTGTTAAATAAATCCATGGAATGCAACATCCATAGTGTGTTGAAATGTTGCACCTACATTAATCAACCCAAATGGCATTCTCTTAAATGTGCAGGTACCCCACTTTATGCAAAAATTTGTTTTAAGTCTGTCAAGTTTTGAAACTAGAACCTAGTTGTATCCTAAATACCCACCTTATAAAGGAAACATCTCTCACCTTAACATTGTTTGTAGTATCTATTCCATAGATGACACATGGTAGTTGTCTTTGTCTGAGGCATGGTTTACGTTTCAAAAATCAACACACAAGCGGATTTCCCCAGACTTCTTTTGTACAGGGACCAAGTTTGATACCCAAGTAGAATGTCACACCTTGTATATGATCTGAGCATCCAAAAACTTCCTTAAATCCTTTTTAATGAGAAGCTCAAGCATTGGATGTACCTTCTGCAACTTTTGTTAGAACGAAGTGGCCCCTTATTTGATTGGGATTAAATGGTGGATAATTCACGTGTCATACATTTTGAACTCATCATACGTCCACACAAATACATCTCCTTACTACTTGAATAAGAGGATTGAATCTTGTTGCTCATATCGTGTGAAACAAGTACAAGGGTTGACATACTTTGGATCGTTTTCTGTTCCCATATTTATCTTCTCGTGCGACAACATTGAGCTATGGGTTTTTGCATTGACTAGCCCTCGGAAGCAATTTAGCAAGTCATAAAACTTTTCCAATGATACCATGCCTTTTGGCATGAGGTTTTCCTTTCTTATGTTCATTGCATCCTATGACACCTTCTCATGCTCGTCTTCATCAATAGTTGCATCTTTGAATCAATCAACGTTCGCCATAAAGTGAAATACCTATAGTTCATCATTAAAAATGCCTAAATTAGTAATATTATTAAGGACAAATGGCTTATAAAGAATTTCTACAGAAATACCATCCCTAAGTGGTGATAACTTAGCAGTAGCATTTTCCAATGCATCCACAAATACATTTCACATTATAGGAACAAAGATAATATTAAAATATTGGAAATGTGAAATAAAATGTCATACCTATTGTAACTTTTGAGATGAGGTGACACACAATGTATTGTATCATGTACATGTCGTACAATAATTTATCAGTCACCTATTGCTTTGAGAACTACAACATTGAGTTCAATGGATCTTTCCAAACCCAAGATGAGTGCTTCATATTCGGAGGTGTTGTTTGTGCACCTGAGTTGCAAGAAGCTAGAGATCATATGTTTTCTCTATTGTGGGTCTATTAAAAAACAACCAACTCCAAAGCCCTCCTGTATTTTGGAACCATCAAAATAAAAATTACACATAACATATGTACAAGGGCTATGTACTACACTAGTACTACTATTATTATTACTACTAACTCTACAAACATCATTTTCACTAGTTGGATTAGTAAGGAGCTCATACCATGTATTTGGTGGGATTGGGGATGGTTGAACAAGATAACACCCTAGTTCAGTTTCTAAAATGTAGTCACCAAAGATAATATCTGCAAAAGCCATTAGCTCATTCTCACCCTATAAGGGACTTACTGTGTGTTTCATGTACTACTCTGAGTTCACCCCGATTTGATTGTTTCTATGATTATACAGAAGCTGCAAATGTGACCAGCTTGTCATAAAGTAACCCTGTAACTTGCTAGACTAGTCTTCTCAATAATACATCATATGCTTTCGAATTGTCTGCAATTACTATGTTTATACATTGGTGAGCTTTGTGATTAGATGATAAATGAATAAGCACATTTTTTAGCTCACCAATTTCTTGGAAAATAGTCATGTCTAGCGGAATGATCTATGAATCTATTTTATCCCATTTTGCTTTGATTTTATTCAAGACATATAGGGGCATTACATTTACCGATGCACCAAAATCAACTAAGCAATTGTGTACATTATAATTGAATCAAATGTCAACAAAAATGGAGGGAAAAGTGTATTTACATTGAATGTTAAAGCATTAAGTATAGACTCTAGGGAACCATAGGACTTACCAGATTTAAATCCCTTCTATGAAGAAGCATCGTCACCTAAGAAGGACTATCCAATTGCACGTAGGATCATGTCCCACTGGCTCGTGATATTTGTTAATTCAAAAAGTGAGATATTCGTACGAGCATTCTTCATTTCTTCAAATATGTTGTAATCTAGTATGGGAGAGATTTTCATAGTGTCTAGGTGAGTTGGCATGTCTACTACTTCTAGAGTGATGGACTTACTTTTGATGCTTGTGGATGTACTTTTCATTGTAACTTCATTTCCCAACTTGTTCTAAGTGTTATGTGTTGAGTTGATAGGTGGATTGATCTTCCTCAACAAATGTTCCTTTCATTTCTTCTTCGTCAACTCTTATGCGGGAGGTGATCCTTAGCTTCTTAAATTATATCAAGTGGTCAACTTCTAGGTTATGTCATTATTCATTGGTTTCTTTTAGCATTTCACTTTCCAGCTATGAGTATGCAACTGAATGTGTTCATTGCATGCCTTATGCTTGGGGTCTCTTTGGTCACACCAGTTTCTTCCTATTCTTTCGCAGGCTCAATTTGCTCATCGATAACACCATGTTAATAAAATGTATAGCCATAACGTCCATGTTATGGTTCCATTGTGGGCATGATTTCCTTGAATAGTATTCTTGATGAAATGAACAATACTGATTCATGCCCATACTTTTGATATTTATCACAATGTTTAAGATTTACATAGACTTGGTCGGCTGGTTATTATCGTTGTTGAAGGTGGAAGTCTTTCTTATAAGGTTAAAATTGGGAGGCATGCTTCTTATAGTGGTCTCTCTCGATCTTTGTTTCAATTCTTCCTACTCATTGGATACATACTTGATAGGGCATGTCAATCTATCAAGATCAATTGCTTCCTTTTATTTTTTCCTTTCTTACGAAGGCTTGAGACCTTTTCCTTATGTCTTTGGATTCCTTTGTTGATTCATCATCTATGATGTCTCTAATTGCACACAAGTCCTTTTCAACTATGATGGACTCTTCAAACTTTTTAGCCATATTTTCTTTTGTAGTTCTTTTCATGAACTGTGTAATGCTTGATGGTAAGGAAGATGTCAAATAGTCGATAGTGATGGAGTCATGAGGTTTTTGTTCGGTGGAAATATATTCAATATATGGTTAAACCTCTTATTGAAATATTTCACCTTTTCTTTCTGCTCAATCTAGAGATTTCCTAGCTCTTTTAAAAGCATGGTGGAGGTTTTATCATTAGTGAATTTTGCAAGAAATAATTTCTTAAAACCCCTCCAATTTTGGATCAAGTTCAAAGGAACGATATGATGCCATACAGTTTCTTTGCCATCTAAGGTACATGAAAAGAGTCTACATGTAACATCATCATAACATACCTAAAGTGTTTTTCATATGTAGGTAGAAGTTTTCTAGATAGTCCTTTGCGTTTATTACTTTGTCAGGGTTATGCTTTGTTAGTAGCTTCTCTGAGTGCCTCGGAATTTTGTGTAACAAGCCCGAAAGTGCAAGTGGGCCCTAAGTCATCTAGTCCAGATCTTAGTCTTCAATGTCTTCGTCATTAGTTTCTCCTTCTTCATTAGAATCTGATTTGTTTTCTTCTTATTCACCGCCTAATCCATGTAAATTATTGTCCAAGAGTACTACGTTATCATGATCACCACCGTTGAAGTTTGGAGGTTGCTATGGTTTTTCTATGTTTTCTTCAGAATATGTTAACTCTTCAAGGGTGGTGAGAACCTAATATTCAATTATTGAGACCACTATCTCGGTGGGGTTTGTTTGTTTCTTCTTTGGAAAATATGTAATACTATCTGGTCCTTGTATCAATCTAATAGCTCTGGCAAACTTTCAGGTGATGGGGCAGATGGCACAGATCCGGTCGTAAGAGATTTTGTAAGCTTGTACAGTTTCAAGCTGAAAATAATTACCAACTTCAAGAATGTGCATAGGGTAGGCACTGGGAATGCTATCACCTTAACCAAAGGAAGTAAGATTGGGGTTGGTGAGGTTATCAGCCATAAAATTTGGCTTTTGTCATGCTAGTGCAAGAAATGTTAACAGTACTAGACCCACCAACATTCAAGCGGTCTCCCAAATTTGTCATCCTAATTAGATCTCACACCATTTTGGATAGGATCACCATCAGGAATATCACCCGGTTACCGATTATGTTAACAATATTCCTTGTCTCTAACTGTCACCAAGAGAGAGGAGTGAAAATGTTTCTTTGAAAAGTAAGGAGGTGTGCCTATTGACTATTCAATCGTATGTGTGTCAAAGTTCTTTCACTACAGAGGGGAGGAGAAGTGAGCCTCTAAGGGAGAGGTAGAAGTACCACCCTAGTAGAGACATACATAAACAAGAATGATATGTATAACACCAAGAAGAATACTCCATAGAGATGAAACTGCCATTACAACCAATGTAACAAGGAAGATCTATCTAATATCCATTAGAATAGTCCACAAGGATGCAGAAACGATAATAACAATTAATAACATTCTCAATGTGATAAGTACCAAAATAACTGAAATAGTTCAACTTCTTTAGCACAGATGAGGGCGAAAATGAGTTATAAACATTCATAGAATAGTCTTACAAACATCCATAATCCATGCATGAAGAATGTGCTGGTGCATAGGGCTTCTTATAGCAAGTAAAATTTCTAAGACATATGTATACGATGAACATCACTAGCTCCAATTATGGAGCATTTTATCCACTCCTTGCTCCCCAAAAGAACTAGCTTATCTCTCTAAATCCTTGGAGGAGGATCCAAGGTGAAAATTCCTTTGATCTTACAATGAGGGTGTACATATAACAATGAGGAAGTGATGCTTCACCTTCCTTATGAATCTTCATCTACCCTCATAACTATTTGACTTCCTATGAATTTTCAACTTTACATGAATCTTCAGATTCCATACACATCCTTTGGACTTCCACTTTAGAATACATTTTCGAAACATTATTTACATCATTAACCACAATGGTGTGGCATGTGACAACTAATGACATGACACTACTAGCATGGACTATTTGATGATGTTGTAATGTCAAGTCATAGTTGTTATTCTAAGCTACATGTCTTCTTGAAAATAATTTTCTTTTCACCCTACATGGCTTGGTGATAAGGAGTCTTGAATGATCTCAAATATTGACAAGTGCCCCTTTGCTTTCTCTTGATTGATCATCTTGCATACTCACCTACAGAATTTGTTTTAGAATGTTGTGTTCCTTCAACTCTTTCTTCATCATCTCACCATGGAATGATAAGGTACATGTTTCTACAATCCACTCATAACGAAACAACATTAGTCTCAAACCCTGTTATATACCTAGGGGAGATAATATGGGGTACCAAGGGAGGTACCCAAGGTAATAATGTAATAATGGGATGGGCCATAGTAATAAATAAAGTGGTTAACCCATATCATGTAAGGGACCACAAGTAGTTAGTAATAATGTAATGGGCCATGGTATTAGTCGATGGTATGAGGGAAACCATGGTAATGATCCATGGTATTGTATGTATGAGGCCTATATAGAGGCTAGAGACTCCACATGGAGGGAAGTCAAGAAATATTGTCAATAAATATTGTATGAATAGGCATATGGCTTGTGGAGTGTTTTCCTTCCTTAAGGAGTGAATGTATGGTGTTGTCCTACCATAAGGGTTTGATAATAAAGTGAATCATTTCTATCTATTTTTATCTTGTTATTGTTGGGTATATTTTTTATTTCTCATATATTCTGGGTCAGATATATAACAAGTGGTATCAGAGCACTTTCTTGGGCAAAAAAGTGGAGAATTTTTTTAAATTTTTGCAGGATTTCAGGGGCGGCGAGTTTGCAGATCAGATCTGTATGTTTTGGTTCAATATCTACAAAATCTAATTATAGATCTATATTCTATGTGAAAAAATACCCGATTTAAAAAAAAATCGGTCGAATTGGAGTCCGGATGAAGGAAATATCGTTGATTTAAAAATCAGTGGGGTTGTAGACAATTTTTTGGGGCAGCAACTTTGCGGCGCATATCTAGATGTCTTGGTGGGATATATGAAAAATCTAATTGGAGATATGGATTCTTTGTGAAAAAATACCCAATTTCAAAAACAAAATCAGTCGAATCGGAGTTCGGATGAGGGGGATATCGCTGATATAAAATCAGCTCTTTTTGCAGAAATTTCGGTGACGACGGGAGAGTTGTAGCGCAGATCTAAAATTCTAGTGCCTGGATCAAGATTTCTATCAAATGAGTAGATGCATAATGGTTGTTCCATTTCCAAAAATAGGTCATAATAGGGATTCTGATCAAAATTGACTAAACTGTGACAATTTCAAATTTTCGCCAAGTAAGTGAATTTTTCAAAACCCTCTTCATGGCGGTTCTATGTTTTACAGGAAAAGATAATGGCCCTACTATTGAAGAATACATAAAAACAAAAAATTCATTATGGGCACATCATTGGAGAATTTTTGTAGTGTGTAATTTTGAGGATGAGGCGGCCACATGGTGGGGATTACTTAACCAAAAGAAGTGTTTCAACCTGCCCGATGAAGAATTTGAAAAATTACTTTTAGACAGATGGTCTCATGCTAGAAAAAAAGATAAGGAGAAACATGTGGGTCTATTTCCTACTGGTATATCCTTATTACAAGTTCATGGATTGATTCATAAAGAAAAGATCATTGTTTCTATAAATCCTAGTTGCAAGCATAATTTCATCAATGTTAATTTGGCAAAAAAATTGCAAGTTCCCGAAAAACACATTGAAAACACACAGGTGGATGATGAGGATGTCCAAGTGTATAAGGATTTGAAGATTTATATGGATAAGTATGTGTTGCATGGTGATTTTTATACCTCAGAGACAGATAATATGGATGTTGTTTTGGGATACCCGTGGATAGAATCAGTGGGTACTATAAATATTAATGTGCAGAAGAAATTCTAGAAGCTCTGCTATAAAAAGAAGAAAATTACATTATAAGATATTTCCATCAATAAATAGGTAGAATCCACAGAAGTTGATGTAGAAGATGTTCTAGGGACTGACATATCAGATGCTGAGTAGTTGATGGTCGACAATTAAACACAAACAGAGGCTGAAGCCGAAAAGGTAATAGGTGCTGACACATCTGATGAGGGTTCAGTGGTTGAAGTCATATTGGAAAAGAAGACACCACAACAGGCACCACAACAGGGTGAATTAAAGAAAAATACACTGTGGGTTAAAACTTCAACATATCATCAGCCACATCACCCCGCAAGACAACCATCAAGATGGAAGCCAAGTAGTCACAAGGACAACAACCCTCGTATGACGGATAGCGAGGAGCGAAGATCCACCTACCACACATCAACACAGAAGAGCTGCCACGGTCAAATTCCATCTCAAGCGAGTGAGGCACCAGCGAGATCGAGGGTTCACCTTTCTCTTGGATGGCTAGATGCACGTGCATGGTATCAGTGGACTACTCTTTTGAGTAGATCTTATTATTTGTGTTATTCCCATGTTTCAGGGACGAAACATGCTAAGGGGGGTGGAATGTTATATACCTAGGGGGGATAATATGGGGTACCAAGGTTACCCAAGGTAATAATGTAATAATGGGATGGGCCATAGTAATAAATAAGGTGGTTAACCCATATCATGTAAGGGACCACAAGTAGTTAGTAATAATGTAATGGGCCCATGGTATTAGTAGATGGTATGAGGGAACCATGGTAATGATCTATGGTATGCATGTATGAGGCCTATATAGAGGCTAGAGACTCCACATGGAGGGTGTCAAGGAATTGTTTCAAGGATTATTGTATGAACAGACATATGGCTTGTGGAGTGTTCTCCTTCCTTAAGGAGTGAATGTATGGTGTTGCCCTACTTTAAGGGTTTGATCAATAAAGAATCATTTCATATTATTTCTGGGTTTATTTGCATTATCTTATATTTTCATATCAGATCTATGATATTTCTAGGTTAGAGCTATAACAAACCCCATAGTCCAAGATTGTGCATACTGATCCATTGACTGAGCCGAAATGAGATGGACAGATGGGAAAAGGTCACAGTGACTGTGCAGTTGCATAGTTGAAGCATTCAAGGGGATACTTGAGCCTTGAGACTGCACAATCCATAGTTTAGGTTGGGTTGAGGGATCATACTGTGTAATTATGGATATTAGTGTGACAGGATGAAAGGATGAGCACTGGGTGAGTACATTGCATAGTTTAGGGAGACAACGTAGGCTGGGAAATTATACAGTTACACATTTTAGGATCTTAACAATGAACTTGAGGCTAGAGACTACGCAATGCATAGTTAAGGCTAGGCTTGGAAAATGAATTATGCAATTCTGAGAAGCAAGGTCAGGGTTTGAGGACTGGAATTATGCAGTGCAGCAATCCTGGGAGGTAGGAACTATGCATTGCATAGTTCAAAAAGGAAAGGTCACAAATAGGGGACTGATAATATGTAGTCTGCAATTTAGGGAGGCCAAGTGAAGCTAGGTTGCTTGATATGGAAGTTTTTTAGAAAATGACTAAGTGTGGGAAGGGTGAGACTAACGTGAACAATGATAAGACTTCGACTGTGATCATATAATTAGACCACTTGATGACAAAATAAGATAGATAATCCAGGACACATGATAATGCATTTCCCTTTGTGTGACGACTTTACGACAACTTACGACAAGTTTGAAACTTAATATACACTTTGCGACGATCGTGATGATCCTTGTGTGATTGTTTCTGGGGAAATTAGTGTCTTGTCGAATGACTAACCCTCTAGGTTCGGTAGCTACCCTAGAAACAACAATTTAAAGCAATTCAATGATTTTTTCCTATGTGTAATAGATAAGAGAAAGATAGTGGAACCAACCTGGAACTTCTGCTTAATCCCTTGCTTAATCTCTCTCTCCTTTAACAGATCCTACAACTCCTCCCCATACTTAACACACTTGGAGAGTACCTGCATAAGTACAGCAACAAAGAACCATCAAAGCATCATGATCTATTACAACATAAACATTACGGAATTAGATATATAATGAACAAAATGATAGCATTCACAATTGCACAATCATATGGGAGAAAACTTGAAGAGCTTTATTAATAGAAAGGAGAATTACAACCTAGTTGTCTAATCCAATGCCATCCTCCAAGCTTCAATCCTTCTTCACCTCATGAAATGGCAAGATCACACCAACAAGAATACAATGCTCTCTCCTCAATTATAAACTATTAGCACTTACTTGCAATTCACAACATTCCAGCCTTCTGATCTCTTGGATTGGAGATCCATTTATAGATATTTGCAAGGGTGTGAGTCATCCATGGGGTTTGGTTAGTGTCATTCCACTTGTTACAATTGGTTCCACGAGAGAGGGGAATTGGAGATGGTTTCCTAATTCCCTTGGTCATCTTTGGGTGAATTCAGAGAGGCAAGTGGCACAAGAGAAGTTTCTAGAAGATTCCATGAGCAACCAACTAACAAACTATCTCGAAAATTGGTCCATCCTCACCCATCACACCCTACAGAAGGCCTAAATATCATGCATTACACCTTAACAGTGTACCAATCAATATGCAGTGCAATTTATCAGTGGAGAAGTCAGTATGGTCCAATTTAGGCTCTTTCTGGATAATTTATGAATTGGAGCTTTTGGGGAACGATGCACTCAGATGACTAAGTTCCTTTAGGGTATGAAACAACTCTTTTAGGGGTTGATGAGCCCTAGTTCATCGACATATAAGTTTGTGGTTGATGTGCCCAAATATGTCTATAACAGTGATAATGCTTAAAAATTTTGAAATGAGTGTGACAGATCTTTTCATGGTTAGAACAACTCATTTACACAAAGGTGACCTCTTGAAACTACCAGAAGAGGCTTATGTACACGATATGATAGATAATATGTGAAAATATGACATTTTTCATATATTTCAAAAGGGACAAAAGCTCTTTAGGAAAACACATTGAATGGGTTTCAAAGTTTGTGATGACAATGTACAAGACCAAGGAAGGATCTAAAATTGAGCGTAAGCCAAAATTTTGGAGGGTGTTGTAAAAGAAACAACAAGATATTCATATCAAATGTCATAGGAAGAAATATGAATACTTTATGAACAAAAACTTATTCATTAATATTTTCATTAAGGCCTCTTATGGTGTTAGCTACTTCATCAACTCTAAGAATGAATTCTGCAATACTTACATCCTCATTCATCTTTGAAATTTCAAACCTCATTATATGTGCTTGAAATTGAGATTTATTTATCATATAATATCCTTCATAGATTTTCTTGAGAGTTTCCCAACCTTCCTTAGTATATATACAATGCATTCCCTTGAAATGTTTAGATTGATTAAGACCAAACAAGGTTTCATTACTTCCCTTTGCATTATTTGAGTGGGCTCTTCTTTCATTTCAATCTGTTAGTTGTTGCCATTGTGTATCCAAATTCAACTGATATCCATACATCAATATTAATAGACATTAGGTATGCTCCCATCGTCAGAATTTATAATTTGTCTAATCAAATATTGTTGTCTATTTGAAAAAAGTCCCTCCCAACTAGCCATTGATTCACCTTAATTATACCCTCTAGTTATTAAATTGTTCCTTAAAGAACCTACTCTGATACCAATTGTTGGGAATCAAAGTAGTACTGAGAGGGGAGTGAATTAGTATTTTAAAAAATTTCACAACTATTTAATCAATCAAATATAATTAACAATTCAACAATGCACCAATCACATAAGATGTTTACACAACGTACTAACTTGAAATCATGATACCAAAAAAAACCAAAAATTCTTTTATTATTATGTAAAATTAAGCTCAAACTTTAGATTACATCAAATTATGTAGGCACCAAGCTACAAGAGGCTCCAACCCCCTTTTATTTTTGAGTATTAACTTGTTATAAGCACCAACTCCCATTATTTGTAGGGACCAACTTGGTAGAGGAACCAACCCTGTCATATTTACAAATACCAACTTGTTGTAGCTTCTTAAATATCTTTTTCATTCAATCAATGTAAACTTTGAAACAGGAACTGTAAACTCGAAGCAGGAACTCTGGCCAAAAAACCCCTTAAAAACATCAAAAATAGTGCTAAAAACGAAAAGTGTTGATGTTGGAATAACACTTTTTTTTTCTAGGGTAAATTTTGAACATGTTTTAAAAATGGCATTGAAAACCAATTTTTTGTGCAAAAATTGTCCAAAAAACACCCTCAAAACAAAAAGTGTTGACGTTGGGATAACACTTTTTTTTCCCTTTTTTTTAAGGGTAATATTTCAAGAATTTTAGTGGATGAGGGTTTCAGTGGCGGAGAAGATCTGAACAAACCATCCTGTATGCAATCTTGAAGCAAAAAAGGCGAGCAGGGAGTGCAGTTCTAAGTGAGAAGGGCCAAATCAGGGATTACCAGACCGTATCAAGAGGGAACGAAAGGAAGAGTAAGCGCTGAGGAGCCTAATGGAAACAAATGATGGGAGGGGAGAGATCCCCTCCTACAAGAGCATGGCAATGGGGGTGGCAAGCAAGGAGCGTATGCGGAATGGAATGAAGCCAAATAATGGAGAAAACTCAGCTAGCAGAGCAAACTGGCAGATGGTCCCGTGAGGTAAATGTCTTCCCAGGGCATCGAAGAAACCCAGGTTTGTAATACCAAGCAACAAACTTGAAGAATATAGGAGTTACATGAAAGACTATGCATTAATATGTAAATTTGTAGGGTTCTAGCAGTTAGAGAAAGAATTATCTAAATGGATACAACAGAGATGGAAACCTAAGGGGCATGTGGAACTAAAACTAGGAGCGAAAGGTTTTTTTAGCATGATATTCTCTAACATAGAAGAGAAGGAAAGGGTTTTCGAGGGAGGACCCTATTTCATGAATAATGCATGCCTATTTATGCGGCACTGGGTAGACTACTACAACCCAAACAAAGAGAAAATGCTAGCATCCACGGTTTGGATAAGACACTTTGGGCTTCCAATGGAGTTTTGGGACACATAGATTTTAGAAGGTATAGGGAATACAATAGGGTCTTTTGTGAAAGTTGCAGAATCCACAAAAAGAGGAAGATATACATCATATGCTAGAATATGTGTGTATATGAATATAACTAAACCTCTCCCAGACTTCATTGAGCTGGAATATCATGATGAGATCTAGCAACAACCACTGGATTACGAGCACATACCTTTTCGATGCAGACGATGTCATGAATATGGGCATCTTTTTAGACAATTCCCATTAAATAGAACAAAGGATGTAAAGGAGAAGAGAGAAGAAGAGAGAATAACAATAGAGGAACTTAAAAAGGGGGAAGAGGGTTTTAAAGAAGTACAACAGAAAAAGAAATCAGGGTTTAATAAGCCACAACGACGAATGCCAAAGGAAAATATTACCCTAGAAATGCAAAAAAAAATCAAAGTCCTCCAGGAAGAAGAGATTGAGGTGGGGGAAAAAGAAGACAGTGAGGAAGAGACAATGGAAAACTCGAAAGAATCAGGAAAACAAGTATTAGAACAAAATGGTATAGAACATGGGGAGGTAGAGGAAAAAGGAGAATAGCCAAATGAACAAATACAAATGGAGATAGATCCACAAAATGATAAAGGAGGGGAAGAGGAGCGCATAATGAGGAAGCTGTTGCAGGAATGGAGGCTATTGGATGAAAGATTCATCCCGGAGGAGCAGAAGAAAATATATAAAGAAGCCTTCCAAAAATATAAAGAAAAAGTAGGGGTAACAATAGCAAACAAATTGGAACCGCTAGATTTTACAGGAAATCAGAACATGGGAAAGAGCGGCTCTGGCAAAGGAGGAAGAAAGAGGGGTAGGCGATCAATGAGCGAGACAATTCAGGAGGTAGGAGAGATGCTGGTGAACTCTGGAAGGGTCATACCTCTATCAGAGGTATTCCAACTACCACCAAAATTGTTAAAATGATTATTACAAGTTGGAACATCAAAGGCCTTAACAGTAGAGGTAAATAAAGATACCTGAAAGATAGATTAAAAAGAGATAAACCAAGTATAATGATAGTCCAAGAAACAAAGATTAGTACAGAAAGAATGAAAGAAATAATGAGCAGGGGTAAAAATAGATATGAAATAATGGCACAGGATGCAACAGGAAACGCAGGAGGACTGGCAAGCATATGGAACCCGAAGGAAATACAATTTGAAAATTGGATAAGCCTCCCACGAATCCTCTCAAGAACATTCAGGGTAATAGGATAATCGAAATGCACACTATTAACAGGAGTGTATGGACCACACACCCCAATAGAACGAAAAGGATTCCTTCAAAATCTAAAAGCAATGAGAAGACTTATTCCAGAGAAGCCATGGATTATAGGGGGCGATTTTAATATGATTAAGACCTTAGAAGAAAAGAGGGGAGGGATGAGAAGGATAGATTCATATATGGAAGTGTTCAAAGATATGATATCAGAACAAAGATTGGTGGATATCCAGACAATAAATGGCACCCATACATGGAATAATCGTAGAGGAGGGATAAATCAAATAGCTTCAAGATTGGATAGATTCCTTATCTCTGAACAAATCATGATGAAATGTGTGTTCATACAAGCCATGATCCTACCAATAGTAGGCTAAGACCGCTGGCCAATAAAGTTGGAGATAGACCTCAAGAAGAGCCCCAAAAGAAGGTCATTTAGGTTTAAAGCCTTTTGGCTTAGAGACCAAAAGTTTCTACCTAAAATAGAAGAATGGTGGACTAAAAGCAGACAAAGTGGAAGAAGCAATATGCAAACTTTTCAACTCAAATTGAAAGAGCTTAGAGGGAGAATAAAAAAATGGAATAAAGAGGAATTAGGGGACATCCTCAAAGAGCAACATCGCTTCAAATAGAAAATGAGTTAACTGCAATAGAAGGATATACTGGAGGGCAGAAATGAGGAGAGAAGCAGAGAAGAAGGCATTGTAATATGCCAATTAGAAGAGCGAAGGAAACAGGAAGAAATCCTATGGAAACAAAAGTCCAGAGTTCAGTGGCTCATAGAAGGAGAGAGAAACACAAAGTTCTTTCACAAGGCTATGATTCAGTATAGACAGAGGAACATGATCTTTTCAATTAAAAACAAGGAAGGCTAGCGCATAATTCAGCACGAGGAAATGGAACGGGATCTTGTAAATCACTTAATAGGTTTACTCACTAAACCCCAGAGAAATAGAACAGAGGCCATAGGAAGGATTATTAAGGAAATTCCCAAGCTTGTAACCAAAGACCAAAATTTAGCCTTGATGAGGGGAGTAACCCTAGAGGAAGTGGATGAAATAGTGAAGGGCTTGAAAAGAAACAAAGCCCCAGGCCCTGATGGATATATAGCAGAATTTTACCAAGCTTGTTGGCATTTCATAGGAGAAGAAATCTTAGAAGTGGTGGAGGAAGCGCGCATACATCAAAAGGTATGGCTTGGATTAAACTCTACTTTATTAACACTCATCCCCAAATCGGCTCATTCAAAATCAGCAGAAGGCTTCCGGCCGATTTCCCTTTGCAATGTTATTTGTAAGATTATAGCCACCTTAATGGTCAAAAGACTCAAATCAATCCTGCCTAACATAATATCCCCAGAACAGACAGGGTTCGAGGAGGGGAGGAAAATCTTAGATGGTCTGGTAGTATCTCAAGGAGTTATACACACCTTAAAACAAAAAGAGGAACCAGGCATGATGATCACGCTGGACCTGTCAAAAGCATACGACAAAATAAACCGGAAGTATCTAGAATCCATTCTTCAAGCCTATGGGTTCTGCAACAGATGGGTGAAATAGATACTAAGCATGATATCCACGTCAAATTTCTCCATACTCCTAAATGGTACTCCAACTGCAACCTTTAATGCTTCAAGAGGCCTACGCCAAGGAGACCCCCTGTCTCCTTTCCTATTTATAATAGTAGTTGAAGGGCTGGGAAGGTACATTAAGAAAGAGCTAAGAGAAAGGAAAATTAAAGGGCTACACCTATGGGGAAACAACATCCCAGTTAATCACCAATAGTTCATAGATGATATTATGATATTCTACAAGGTATCACTGCAAGAAGTCAAAAAGGTAAAGGAGATCCTGGAGGTATTCATGGAAGCTTCTGGAACTGAAATAAATAAGGATAAATTGAGTGCCTTTGTTTTCAACTCACCTGAAACAGTTAAAGCCCACCTGACAAGAATCTTGGGGTTCAGAAAGGGAGAGCTGCCCACCAAATACCTAAGAACCATGCTCGATATAAGCTCGCTAAGGATAGCCAACTGGCAACCCATTATAGAGAAACTTAAGAGAAGATTAGAAAACTGGGCCTTTTGAACTCTGAATATAGTAGCTAGGTTGGTGGTTCTTAAATCAACATTGAAATCAATCCCTATCTTTCCCCTATCGGTTATGGCAATCCCGAAAGGAGTTTGCACCAAAATGATTGAAATTTACGAGAAATTCCTATGGGGAGGACCAAAATAGTAGAAGAAATGGGCCCTAAGTTCATGGAACAGCTTAACAAAAACAAAGGAGGAAGGGGGCTAGGGCTAAGAGATCCAGCTATTTTAAATCAAGTCCTAGCGGCGAAACTCTGGTGGAGGTGGATGAAAGGAGGCAAAGATCTATGGAAGGAAATATGGACATTAAAATATAACATGCCCACAACAGCCGAAGAAATTATGAGAAAGGAAGAAATGCCAAAAGGATCTGTGATATGGGAACTGGCATGTCAGAACAGAGACATCATAAATAGACATGCTTTTTGGGAAATAAGAAATGGAAGGACAACAAAATTCTGGGAGGAAGCCTGGCAACAGAGGGAAGGAATGATGGAAATCTAGGAGTTGCAAAATATTTACAGGGAAGCCAAGGCTAAAGGCTTAATCCTAGTCAAAGACTACTGGAAGGAAGGAGGAGAAAATGAGATGTGGAGAGAATGGAAAGGACCTGAAGAATGGGATAATAACATCGAGGAGGAACTAAAATCCAGGATAATAAAGGAGATGGACTCAAGAAGGATTAAAAATAGAGATGGACCAGATATCCTTAGATGGGGCAGAAACACAAAAGGCACTTTCTCAATCAAAGAAGTATATACCATAAAATCCAAGCAAGCACAGGAAGCTCGAACACAAGATTGGAAACAATTATGGAAGAATATGTGGTGGCCAAAGGTCACCATGTTTGCATGGCTAGTAGGCAAAAGACGCATACTTACATGGGATCAAATACAGAAAAGAGGGTTCTTAGGACCACCAAGATGTAGCTTATGTAAACAAAATGGAGAAGATCAGGAACACATCCTAAATGGTTGTTCGGTAGCTCAGCTTCAATGGGAAGAAACTAGATGCCTCTTTGGAAAGTCAAACCGAAACCCCCTGGACATAATACAAACTCTATTCCAATGAGGGAAGGGACAATTTCAAAGCCCGATGATCAGAAGAGCATGGAACCTGGTAATGGGGTTAAACATATGGAACATCTGGAAAGAGAGAAATAGAAGGATTTTTCAAGGTAAGATATCTACACTTGAGGATTTACGGAAAAGAACTTAGAATCAAATAAGAGAAACAATTCTATCGAAAATGTGGGACCAAGAAGACTGGAGAACTTTGGAGGAAGAGAACCATATTCTAACAAAGCTAAATCTGGAACCCATGATGGTTTTCCCTCATCATCAAAAAACAAAGGTTATAAAAAACCAAAGCCCAGTTATTTTCATTCGCCCTCAGGACGATTTCATCAAACTTAACTTTGACAGAGCTTCAAAAGGAAATCCAGGACCGACTAGATATGGCGGGATCTTTAGAGACAACCAAGGTCAAACCAGATGGATCTATGCAGACAGAGGAGGTATAATGTGTAACAATGAAGCCAAATTCATGGCGGCATATCAAGGAATCAGGATCGCAATCAGAAATGGATACATGAAATTAGAAATAGAAGGGGACTCAAATTTGGTTATAGAGACAATCAGAAAACTAAATCATGGCAAGTCATGGGAACAGGTGGCTAAGAGCTGGAGGACGGCGGGTCTCATCCAGGACCTAGAAGAATCTATGAAACGTATTGAGTATAAGGTCATTCATCATGTAAGAAGAGAAGGTAATAGACCAGCAGATTACCTGGAAAATTGGGGGTGCAACGAACTGGAAGGAAAAGAAGATACCATATGGACACCCCAGCTGGCCACAACAAGATGGGAAAACTTAAACCGAATCACCAAACAGGATAATAATGAAGCAATACAGCCATGATCATGTTAATACACATAGCCCGATCGGAGTGGAGAAATACGGTCAGCTCAAGGCAGTGATGGGATGTAGTACCAGCCAGTACACGCCACACCTCAAGGCTATCATTATTAGGTTAGTTGCGACGACATGCAGAGGAGATCGCATACCAAGACGAGGAGAAAATCAAATTATGGAAAGGGCAGGAGAGAGGATCGGCGACAATCATCTTCCGTAATACGGGTCAGGTGGCAGTATTCATTTAAGAATTAGAGCAAGTAGAACAACAAATAATTTGAAATCCGGGAAGGTGGTGAAGAGCAGAGTAGTTTGGCAGAGAGATTCGGGACACAGACTTAAATGTCGACAAAATGATATGGCGGAAGGAGGAAGGAGGGAAAGGTAGGCGAAGGAGGGAGAAAGGAGGAATACCCGGGGGGAGCAGGAGCAAATAGCAGAGGAAACTGAAAATTCCAAAGAAAGGGAAATGGAGATAGGGAAGGAGAAATGTAGGGTGAGGCAGACCTTCGAAGTAGGGCAAAGCAACAGAAGCAATAACAGGGGTACACCGTTAAAAAGAGGAAAAGGAAGGAGGCGTAGGGGACAAGGAAGATCATGGCAAGCAGACCACTGCGAGATGGAGACTCTGGCCTTGAACCAACAGAAGAGGGGTCGTCGATCCATAGAGCAAGTTGCGCAGGAAGCGGAGAGAGCTTATGTCATAGAGACCAATGGAGATATCAAGAGGATGATAGATGCACTGGAAAACAGAGTTCTGGAAGAACCCTCAAATCCAGAAATGGAGGAGTGGAACCCTGCTTCCGAATCTTGGGAATACGAGAGGGCACCTAACGTTATATAAACAGGCATTACACATTTATTGGGTGATGAAACATTTGTTAGCCAGAGCAATGGAGCAGGTTGCTGTTGAGATGACAGAGATAACCCAAGGTTTGCCGGATATGAAAAAGGAGATGACCAATCTATAGCTCATGATACGGAAGTAGGACAACAAAATAGAAGAAATCCACGGCATGTTGAAGGAATTAACCAAGGCGAAGCGTGACGAGGAAATCAAGCAAGAAATCATGGTAGAGTGAATGTTTGCCCAATTATTTTTTGAATTTTGTGATAAGCTTTAGTGAAACAATCTGTATGGCAGGTTTTGTTATGTGTCTGAGACTAGATATTAAGAGACAGAATGTAGATAGGGTACTGTTATGTTTTTTGATATGTTGTTTCTCAAAGTTGACAAATGAGCATTCTCATACTATGTTTTTATGAGTGACCAACAGACCTGGTTTCCCTGTGGGGCAGGTTGAGGTCACAGACGATTGTATAGTTTTACTGTTGCTATATATAATAGAAAAGGTAACACCGTAGCTTACAAAAAAAAAAATATTTCAAGATTTTGAAATAATAGCGTAAAATATTTTATCATGACCCTGAAAAATATTAAAATTTCAAACAAATAATGAAAACATAAAATAAAATAAAAACTTAAAACAATGAAAAAACACAAAACAAAAGGAAGTTTAAAAATTAACAAAACATAAATTAAAATATATACTAAAAACAAAACATAAAAAAAAAAAAACAAA
>APFE030537175.1:58577-149310 GCA_000404065.3 Pinus taeda
GGAGGGCAGAGGGGCGATTCCGAGAATCGCTGCTCCACCCTCCAGGCTACCTGTGGTGGTGCGGTCCAGGGCGGAGGCTTGCACGCAGGACCTGATTAGCCCCAAAATTGGTAACAATTTGGGCTCATTTGGCCTAATTCTCATTGTTTAGTCCTTATTCAAATCCATCATTTTCTATAATTTATGCATCATTTTTAGTATGTTTATGTCTTTGGTACGAATAAGGGAAGTTACTTTTCCTAGGTGGTTAACATGTGTCTATTTCAAGTTTTTTGACATATATTGGAGCAAAGTCAAAGCAATCATGAGCTATAAGGTAGCCAAGCCTGAAGTGAGGACTTGAAGGGGGGGTGCCTACGGCATTCAATGACCCTTCCTCGGGATCTTCACCTCCAACTCCGAGCTCCAAAGACCACCAAACCGAATCTAGAAGGCAGCCAATCAGCATTTAGAAAGGGACTGTTTGACTCACAGTTTGACAACCGAGTTCCAAAAATTGAGGAATCCAGCTAGGTCCCTCATGATCTATAAATGTTGAGGCCTCAGCTTTCGTAAAAGGACTTTTGAAACTATTGTGTACTTTGCACCTCAGTGCTGCAGCTCTATTTTGTTCCTTTGTAGCCATTTTTGGCATGACTGTTATGATTCTTTTTGGATAATGAGAAGCAGCTTGGTTTCCTATCAAATCTGAGTTTTCCATAGGAGCCAAAGCTCTCAGGGTTGGGCCCAAACTGAGAGCCTAGGACCTCCTTTCTATATTGTTACTTTTCCTTTACGTATCACTGTTTTTCCTTTATGCATTTGCGCATATTTCTGTTAAGTAGATTTCGTTATGGTTGCTGGAATAGATCATTGTTTATGAATGATTTTTGTTTAGGTGTTTTGGTAGGATAATAACAACAAACCCTCCAAGAAAATGGACAACCACACTCCTGGGTTTCGCCTCATCCTTATTGGATTTGGGGCTGGAATTGAGGAAACAGTGCTGCCTCACAAAAACACTAGTTTGCTTTTTTATGCAATCTTTTAGTGTGCTTGTTTTATTAGCAGAGATTAGTCATGGGTTTGGACATCTGAAATGTTTCTTTGCATAGATGGTGTACAAGGTTCTCTTCCCAAATAAAGTTGCTGCTCATTTATGTTGATTGATGGATAGACTAGACTAGTTTAGGATTTGATCAATTGCAGGTCTTTGTTGATTTGATCAAGGCCTACCGTGTAGGGCAGCTTCTTCCTTCATCCATCCTCCCAAAGTATCATCTAAGCCTCATGTTCTGTCTTGTAGCTAAGCTGCCTGTTTCCCATCTATCCTTTGTGTCCACGAAACCTTACCTCCTTGCTCATCATTGCCTTAGTCGTCTTCAAGCCAAGTCAGCCTTCTACACCTCTTCACCGATCCACCCACTAGTCCTTAGGCTATTTTTAGACCCCAATCCTACCTTCAGATCCATCCATGCACCTTCCCTCACTCATCCATCCCCTAAAAACCGATTTCCAAACATCCTGTAGAAATTCTGAAACTTCTGTAAAATTCTGGAACATCCTAGTAGAACCCCTGCAGACTTCCTGTAGAAGCTCACAAGTGAGGTTTCCTGATAGCCAAACCTTGTGAAACTCTGGGGAAGAGTGTTAGGGACTCCTTAGACCCTCTCTGAGCCTCTCCAAACATTTCCAAGCATTCCTCTTCCTTGATCCACTCCTGCACAGTGAAGCACATTTCAAGTGTATGCATGTGAAAATCGACACTTAATCAAGAAAATACAAAAAGATACTTTTTAGGACAAAAGTAGTCTAAGGCATATGCATTTTCCCTTTTTGAAGTCGATGGCATCTCATTCGGTAGTTTGCATTCTCATTTTTGCATCAGCAGAACTAGCTGGTAGAATTAGGGTTTGCTAGGGTTTGCATTTCTTTTTGGCTTTTAGTTTCTTTTTCGCAAGTAGATTAGCTCCCTTCGAGTTAGCTTTCATCCATCACTTAAAAACTTCTTCTGAGAACTTATAGAAGTTGGCTAAAGCCCCTAGCGGACTTGTGCCAGCTGACCAAATGACAGCTGCGACAAGAGCTAGTACTTGTGCATACAGCACCGTCGCTTCCAAGTTTGTTACGAACAACCGGGTTGATAAAAGTAAAGAAAGGAGTCCCAAGAGTTGCAGCATTATTGCTGCAATACTGGAGCCCACCATCTTTTTGGTGTCGTTGCCAGGGAAGCGTCAGAGTATTGGTGATTGTTGCTTTTCTTCTATTTTCTACTACAAACTTCTGCTAAGTAGTTTATTTCATTTCCATCCTACAATTTCATTTCCGCAAAAGTAGAGTAGACATTTCCTGCTTTCATAGATTAGCATTCAAGTTCCACAATTTCAATTCTGCAAGCATAGATTAGAATTTAAATTCTGCTTTCATAGATTAGCATTTCAATTCTGCAAGCGTAAATTAGCATTTCAATTCCGCATTTTCCTTTTAGTAAGATAGTTAGTTGCAGTTCAACCTATTTTAGTTTTGCAGGTACAAGAAAAAAATACGAAAAGCAAGAAAAAGTCTTTCCATTTCATGCCTCGTAGGAACAAAGATAAGACCGGCAAATTCTTACCCAACACCCCCACCACATCACTGAGTCAGCTTTCTCTTTTCTCTGGTGACAGTGAGCCATAAGAACCTATAGGTGAACCTCCTGAGATATACGAAGATCCTATAGCAGAAGAAGAGTTAGAAACCATTCCGTCTACAGCCATGGTTGAAAACTAAAACGGTAGAAGAGAAGATGAGAGAATAGAGGGTGCCTTTCCCGTTCGAGAGACCAATGGAGACATGAAAATGAAAAACATAAGTCCCTCTGCACTACCTCATTTCCATGGTCTGACTACTGAGGACCCTGATACCTTCTTGTTTGAGTTTGATGTCCTTTGTCAAACTTATGACTATGCTGAGGATGAGAAAAAGCTAAAACTCTTTCCCTCTACCCTCAAGGATGCAACATTACGCTGGTTCATGGGGTTACCTGGAAACAGTATCACCACTTGGGCTCAAATGCAACAAGCTTTCAACACCACGTATAGAGACGACTGTAGGTCCAAGGAAACTAAGGGAGAAATCTTTCGAATGACCATGGGCAGCGATGAATCTTTGGAAGACTATGAGCAAAGGTTCCAACTCAGTTATAAACAGGCCAGGTGCACACTTGACCCGAAATCTCTGAAGTTGGTTCTGCTCCGAGGAGTCCCTGAAGACCTTCTGGACACCCTTAACCTATTGGCTAGAGGAGATATCTACCAACTACCTTATGAGGACATAAAGACCGTGTTTAGAAACCATTCTAGGGTGGCCCGGAAGAGAGGTAGGGGGAATCATCTCTCAGCTAGTACCTCTCTCTCCAAGCATGAGTTTGGTAACCAGATGGAAGATCTTAAGAGCGAAATGAGACAGGCCATTGCCGTGCAACTTGATACCTTCTGAATTCAGCAAAAGAAAGAAGAATCTGAGAGGGCCTTGGCATTTTTTGTCCTAGATGCACAAGGAAGCACCGCAAGAATGAGTGCCCATTACACTCAGTAGAGGTATGTTTCATGTGTGAGGAAGACCATCCCACCAACCAATGCCCTACCTTGCTTGGATTTAAAGCCATGTACCTAGGGACCGAGGTGGCTACTGAACCTCTCTACTTCCTCAACCAAAGGAGGCCTCATGGACCCAAACCTTATCAGCAGGGAATGGAAGGGTCATCCCAAGCTTATTACCACCCCAACCAACCTGCTCATATGCCTTCTTTGGGTCCCCTTGCTCATCCATCCTGGTCCGCACCTCCTCCATGGTATTATCCATCTCCATACCAAACTCAACCTCCTTCTCAAACATTTCACTCTCATGCCCAGCCACAACCTCAATGGAATGCACCTCAACCAGGGTGGAGGCCCCAATACAACACTCCTCCCGCCATTCTGCCTCCACCACCAACTCAACCCCAACCATTACCTCCTTCTCCTCCAAGACAACCCTAGATGCTTGCTCAACCAAACCCAAACCCCAACAACAGACAGGCCCAGCAGGTATATACTGGGGAGACAACATGCCCTACCTATGCTGTGGAGATCCAGGAGATCAACCTGCAATCTGGGAAAGTCCTCCCAGAACGCCAACCTCCTCCCTTAGAAGAGGAGGAAGAGAAACAGGAAAGTGAACCCCAAGCCATTCCATCCTTTCCTGAGCAACTCACAGTGACCACATAGCCCAACCCAGAGGAGGATGAGCTTCTAGGAGAACTCAAGCAGTTGTGTGTGAAAATTCCACTTCTCCAGGCCATCAAAGATGTACCAATTTACAACAAATTGATTAAAGAGAAGTGTTTCAGGCACCCAGGCAGGCGAAAGAAAGATGCCTCGACCATCAATGTCGTAGGACAACTGTCCGATCTCATGTTGGGGCAAGTAATCTGTCCGAAGTATTTGGACCCTGGGAGCCCTGTAGTTGATGTCCACATCAATGGCACCATTATACCCCACACTCTAATTGATTTAGGGGCTGCCATTAATGTGATGACCAGGGACACCATGCTTAAGCTCAATCTTCAATTGGCAGATCGCTCCACCGTGACTCCCGAAGGGATTGTGGAGGATGTCTTAGTCTCTATAGACTCGTGGGAATACCCTGCGGACTTTTTGGTTCTCCAGCCTAAGGAAAAACTCACAGGGTATCCCCTCATTTTGGGAAGGCCTTGGCTGGCCACTGCAGATGCTTACATCAGTTGTCGAGCTGGAAGCATGACCATCAAAAATGGGCCTATGTCCAAGCAACTAGTCATATACCCTCCTGCCAAACCTTCGCTAGAACATGACATACCCCTCTGGTTGGAAGAAGGAGAAGAGGATGAGGTCTACTCTGCACCATTATGCATAGTAGAGGCCACCAAGGGAGGTCCTCCAACCGAGGATGATTTGATTGAAAACTTAATCCAAAATCCTCCCCCTAGTGAGCTATCCTTGGAAGAATTGGTGGAAGACACCCAGGCCAATGCCTTAGTGGACCTAAGTGCCACTAATCCAAACAAACCCAGAGTTAAGAATGTGGAGTTTGGCCCTGAGAAGACTTTGAAGATAAGCTCCTCTCTCTCTCCCTCTCAGGAAAAGGAGCTATGTAGTCTCTTGACTCGCCATTTGGAGGCCTTTGCTTGGAGCTACAAGGAAATGAAGGGAATCCATCCCTCAGTCTGTACTCATCATATCTACATCAAGGAGGACTGTAAACCAGTTAGGCAACCCTAGAGGAGGATGAATCCAACCCTCAAAGACATTTTTAAAGAAGAGGTGCAAAAATTGTTGGATGCGGGATTCATGTACCCCATCTCGGATAGCGAATGGGTTTCCCCTCTAGTGTTGGTGCCCAAGAAAAATGGGAAATGGAGAATCTGTGTGGACTACAGAGAGTTGAACAAAGCCACCAAGAAGGACCACTTCCCTTTACCTTTCATAGATCAAGTGCTGGATGGTCTGGCAGGGAAGAGATTTTTCTCTTTCCTAGATGGGTTCAGTAGGTACAACCAGATTCAAATCAGCCCGGAGGACCAAGATAAGACCACTTTCACTTGTCCATGGGGTACCTTTGCCTACCGTGTCCTTCCCTTCGGACTATGTAATGCCCCTACCACGTTCCAGAGGGTTGTGTTAATCATCTTTGCCGAGTTGGTCCATGATTCGGTAGAAATCTATATGGATGACTTTACTCCTTATGGGTCTAGCTTCCAGGAACCCTTATCCAACCTGGGAAATGTTTTGAGTAAGTGCATTGAGATGAACCTATCCCTCAGCCCAGAGAAATGTGAGTTCCTGATGACTGAAGAGACCGTGTTAGGCCATACCAGGGGTTATAGGTGGATCGCAATAAAGTTGCTATCATCAAAAGGGTCCCACCTCTTCAAAAGGTGAGAGATGTCTGGAGTTTCCTAGGCTTAGTAGGATATTATCGTAGATTCATTAAAGACTTTAGTAAGCTAGCCTCGCCATTGTTTGGCCTCTTAGCAAAAGATGTTGAGTTTAAATGGTCGGATGACTACCAGAAGGCTCTGAATGAGTTGAAGGATAAGTTGGTGTCTGCTCCAATTCTGAGAGGCCCAAACTGGGCCCTACCTTTCCACATCCACACGGATGCCTCGAACAAAGCCATAGGGGCAGCCTTAGGACAAGTTGAAGAAAAAATCCCATATGCTATATACTTTGTCAGTAAAAACTTATCCAAGGCAGAAATGAATTACATAGTAACTGAGAAAGAGTTCCTGGTTGTGGTCCATGCCATGAACAAGTTCCGACACTATATCACTGGCTATCAAACATTTGTACATACCGACCATGCTGCAATCCGATATTTAATGAACAAGCCTGATGTGAATGATCGTATTATTAGATGGTTACTTTTATTGCAGCAGTTTGATTTGACCATTGTTGAAAAACCAGGTAGAGAAAATGTTGTTGCTGACTTCTTGTCTAGACTGGATTTGTCTGCAGGTGAGGAAGGAACAGTGGATGACCAGATGCCAGATGAGCATCTGTTTGCTATCTCAGTACTCTCCCCGTAGTTTGCTGATATAGCAAACTATCTAGTCTCAGCACAGTTCCCTCTGCATCTATCCTCGAAGGAGAAGAGCAGAATCGTGAGAAAAAGTGCCTCATTTACGTGGATCGGGGGCAACTTGTTCAAACTTGGCCCTGATCAGATCTTAAGGCATTGTGTAAGGGAGGAGGAATTCTTTGACATCCTCCTAACTTGTCACGATGGGCCTTGTGGAGGACATTTTGCAGCCAAGAGGATTGCCTTCAAGATTCTACAGGCAGGCTACTATTGGCCCACTCTTCATGAAGATGTCAGAAGATATATCAGCCAATGCGACCAATGCCAAAGGATGGGGAAACCAACCCCAAGGGATGAAATGCCTCTCCAACCTCAGGTGACTCTTGAGCCATTTGAGAAGTGGGGTATGGACTTTGTGGGCCCTATCAACCCTCCTCCAAGGCAAAAGTCTTACATCATTGTGTGCATAGATTATCTAACAAAGTGGGCAGAGACCAAAGCAATCAAAGCAACAACAGAAGAGAAGGTGGCCGAGTTCTTAAGAGAAAACATTTTCTACAAATTTGGCTACCCAAGAGAGATAGACACCGATCAAGGAAGCCAGTTCACCTCCAATTTGATTGAAGATCTGCTTGCTCATCACAGAATCAAGCATAGGACTTCCACCCCATATCATCCTCAAGCGAATGGGCAAGTGGAAGTCACCAACAGAGCATTAGAGGGGATCTTGACCAAGGTGGTGAGCAGCAGCAGAAAGGATTGGGCGGATCGCTTGGTTGAGGCCACTTGGGCCTTCAACACCACTTGGAAGACCACAACCAGTTTCACACCCTATGAGCTGGTCTATGGAAAGAGAGCTTTGCTGTCAATCGAGTTTGAGCACAACACATTGAGGATGGCAGCTCAGCTGGACCTAGATCTCAGCCATGCTCAACAAGAAAGGTTAATGCAGCTGAATGGGTTGGATGAACTTCGAATGCAGGCCCTCCTCCACTCAGAAGTGACTCAACTTCATAGGAAGGTGTGACATGACCGGTACCTCAATGACAAACAATTCCAGCCGGAAGATTGGGCGCTGCTATATGATTTTAGACATAAGGATTTCAAGGGAAAACTAAGAACGAGGTGGATAGGACCATATGCAGTAGAAAAGTGTAATGATAATGGCTCTATTCTTATCTGAACTATTGATGAAGAAGCCATCCCCATGCTCGTCAATGGGCATCGACTCAAGATCTATAGGAAGCCTGTTTCAAGGCAAGAGTTTGTCAAAACTATGGAAAAATCAGTGCTGGTCATAGAGAAGGGTTCTGCCTCTGTTTTGGGCACACCCTAAGCATCATTTCTTATTCCTAAAAAAAAAAAAAAAAAAGATCCTTGGGTGAAAACCTTTCTGAGGCGCCCAAGGTAGGTAGTAGGAGTGAAAACCTCATTGAGGCGCTCCTGTTGTCTCTCTAAAAAAAAAAGGAGAATGGGAATAAAAAGATCCTTGGGTGAAGACCTTTTCAAGGTGCCCAAGGTAGGTGGTAGGGGTGAAAACCTCATTGAGGTGCCCCTGCTGTCTCTTAAAAAAAAAAAAAAGGAAAAGAGAAACAAGAAGAAAAATCAGCTGATCTTTGAAAGTGTTGCAGGTTGCAGGTATACAGCGCACAAAAGGAGGACTATCAACTCAAAGACAAGGGTTCCTATCAAGCTACCAGAAAGCCTCTCAGCACACCCACCATGAACACCCATTTTTGCAAAGTTTGGGCACAATCGGATCATGGTTCGGCCTTCTACAGGAAGCTACAGGACTTTCTGCAGGAAGTTTTGTATTTCTACAGGAAACTTCCTGTAGAACGTTTGGGCGGGCCAGAATCAAATGCAAGGAAAGATTTGGAGCTTTAAGTCGACTAAGGGGGCATGCAACCACCCTTTTCTACCATCCCCCACTCGCTCCACCTCTTTTCACCACCACCACTCCAATCTGAGCAAACATACCTGCACATGCAACGAGAACTCTGTTTTTCAAATAAGGAAAATTGTGTTTCTTTTCAATCTCAGAAACAAGGTCTTCCGAGGCTCAAGCACTCACCTGTTTAGGTGACCTCAAGACCTTTCACCTGAGCAACAGGACCCAAATTATGTCAGCATGCACCCCAGGAGGAGAAACAGCTACAAGATGTCCTACAGGAATCCTGTAGCAGCTGAAATTAGTTTGAATTTTTTTTTTTTTTTTTTCAGGATCATGATAAAATATTTTACGTTATTATTTCAAAGTGTTGAAATATTACACCTGAAAAAAAAAAAAGGAAAAAAAAAGTGTTATCCCAACGTCAACACTTTTTGTTTTGAGGGTGTTTTTTGGACTTTCTTTGCACAAAAAATTGGTTTTCACCACCATTTTAAAACATGTTCAAAAATATGCTCCAAAAAATAAGTATTGTATTCTGCATCACCACTTTTCAAAATCGGGTCAAGTTTTTACTACCTCTACGAAACGGGTAATCGTGTCAGTCATTTAAAGTGTCAAAAACTATGTTCTAAAAAAAATATGTGTGTTCTGCATCGCCCCTTTTCAAAATCGGGTAAATTTTTTGCTATCTCTACGAAATGGGTAGCAGTATCAGTTCCGGTTTCAAAGTTTACATTGATTTCATTTCAAAATTTAGATCCATGGCCATTAAAATATATTTTAAACAACTAAATAGTTTTTAGATCTTCTCATTATCTTAGGCAACAACCTCTCTTCCCTTTAATAGACTAATCCAATTAATTCTTCTTTAGGTTGGCAATCTTTTACTTCTATGTATGGCTCCCTTTTCATATCGAAATATAGATAAATATTCTTGCTTGTTTCTATGTTGGTGCAATTTATTCTCTTAGTTATACATGGAAAAATTAATTTATCATGTTGTGATATACTTTATTTATATGTGTTGACACTTTAATCTTCATCCCTACAGACTTTCATTTTTAAAGGAATTTGGCACCCAAACACAAAATTTATATCTCATATGCTTTGATGGCTAACTCCCAAGTGCCTATAACCATATAAGAAAACCTTAAAACCATACTTCAATTATCCCTAAGTAGTTTACTAAATGGTTAAACCACAAAAAAATTCCACAGGTGCTCCAAATAATTCAAATTATATCGACGATTGAAACTTCATCCTAAGGCGCCATTTCTTAACTAACTATTGATAAATGGGGGGTGAGGGGGTCCAATATTTCTCACATATGTGGCTTAAATAACTCCTATATAATCTGATCATGCTAGGAAAATTCATTAGACTAATATGATATGATGACAAGGACCATACTTCGGTTCCCCTAGATTTTCCAAGCTTTAATCAAGGCAAAGGGGTATGAAATTTATCCTTTGCACCCTTAATCTAGAATGATTCCACGTCGATCAATAGGGCATTCTAATCCATTGTCTAAAATAAAATAATAATTTTATATCCATTGGCCAATTTATTTGTCATTTTGAAACCTTAAAAGGATTCTCCCAGGAGTGAATCTCGAGGTTCTGCCACCTCGCCTACCATGTCATCTTTTTTCCATATGTCATGCCACATTACTGTTGCCTGTCACTTCAAAATGAGCCACTTGGCCACCCAAAAAGGCCAAATATTCCTTCCACATTTAATGATAAGAGTTTCATTTCATCATGTAATCACGTCAGTTCCACCTGTCACCACTTGGATGCCAGATCATGTTTCCACCTATCTGGGGTACACTGACTATTTCTTTCTGGAAAAAAAATTGATTCGGCTCTTCTTTGAAATGGAAATATGCACCGTTCCTAGAGGTTGAGATACCCAGATACATCTTATTGCAACCTATTAACTTGCTACGTAATTTACCCAACTTATTTTCCAAGTCATTTATGCAAACCAATCAAAATCTACCACATGTCATTTCTATCACTCGGTTGGCACATTCTTGCTTGTTTGATAAAATGTTTTATCTGGTTGATTTGTTAAGTGATTCCTCGTTACACCTCTAAGATGCTTGGGTATTCAAATAAATTTTACACTATGGAAACATGAATAATATGGAACTGTGAGCCATTAATATTCTATTGAATCTGGGTCCAAGTCTTTTCTTAGGTGGCTGCATTATGCAACCCATAAATACATGGATTATTGGATATCCCTTCCTCCATGTAGAACTTTTCTAACTAGAACCTTGAGTTGGATGCCTTTGAATTGAATCCTAATTTGGGTCTTTTCTTAAGCAGTTTCCTTGTGTGACCCTTAGATAAGTGAATTTCGAGATACGTGAACACCCAGATACATGAACTCTCGGATAATCCTAGATATCCCAGATATCTACATGAATCCAACATCCACCTCTTTATTATAAGCTCCAACTTGGTTGAATCTTATATGCCTTGAATGCTTGAAATCCTTGAATCCATATCTACCTGCTAATCCTCCCTTCACTTGAAACCACCTTTTCTCTTTATTCCTTGGGATTTTTACCATGTTACATATACAATTGTAAATATGTATGAGAGGGATATCTAACCAAGCACTTTGAAAGTGATTTTAAAAAAGTTACCTACAAACAAAATTCCTTCAAAGATAGGATATTAGTATAAAAATATAGTAGTTAGCAAACATAACACACATTACTAATAACATCAACAATCTCCCCATAAACTATTCATCACTTAAATTTAATGACTAGAATTGAAATCAATGACAACAAATGCCAACTTTCTCAACATCTTGTAAGCACCAAAATACCATTACATTAGTTTGTTGGCACCAACCTATAGGTGACGCCAATCCGCTCTATTGGTTTTTAGACACCAACTTACAAGAGACACCAATCCTCTTTGCTTCCTTATAGGAACCAACCTACAGGAGACACCAATCCCCTATGTTACGTTTTAGGCAACAACCTATAGGAACTCTGCTCTCTAATTCAAAATTTGATTTTCTCTATTATTCTCTTATATTATTTAGTTCATTCCAACTATGTCATCAACATCATATTTTCTCCATACAATTCACTCTCTTCACTAGGAATATTCATCTCTATTGCTCACTAATCTTGAACTTCACTTGATATTATTCTTTATCTTACACTTCACTATAAACCAACTCATTTTGCTCAGTACATTTGCATTTCACTATATACAATTCTCATTCTTCTCACCACTTTTTCACTTCACTAGAGATCATTATTTCTCTTGTTATAGTTAAAACACTTCTTCTATCACTAATTATTTTATTGCACCTAATTTCACTCATTTACATCCATTGTTAGGATTACAATGTCTCTCTTGGCTCTTTTCAATTTATGGATGGCTTCCTCATCTCCAACTTGGAACTATTGATATGGATATTGGGCATATGCATATGAAATATTTTTAAAGCTCCCTTTTGTCCAACCTAATTAAAGTTTTTGACCAAGAAACTATGTGAATGGTCTTACTTATTATTTAATCTCCCTTCCATCCAACCTTCAAGCCCCAATATTTCATAATTGAATTAACCAATGCACAAATGCTAAAATTTTGAATTTTCATTAAGAGTTTGGGAAACATCCAAGAATTTATAGAATACCTTTTTTTTTTAACATAGGAATACCTCACCAAGCTAAGTTCTAATGGACCCTTTGGCGGTAACATTTTATGTTAGGATTGACCCATATTTTGGACCCCTGGGAATTTCATTCAATGGATATCAAGTTATCATATATTCGAGAGCTAACTATATGAGTGGATAGACCCACATATTATGACCAAGTTCCTTTCTATATTATGTCCCCATTCTATCAAAACCACTCAAACATTGATTTGTAAAACATCACTCCAGGATACCAAGGCTCCAGGGGCTAGATGAGGCCAAAATTCCATCAATTGCCGACAACTTTTTCTATCTCACGGGCTTTTTAAATGATGAGTTCTAGTGTATTGAGTGATATGTGCACCATGCCTTTGTAAAACATTACCCTAGCTTTCTAATTCTCTAGGAGAGCTTAGCCCTTGAGAGTTACTTCTTGGTGCCCTATGAACAAGTCTTATGATATGGTATGATTAAGTAATCAGATAGTTTTTTAGCTATTGAAATATACATGATACTACTATTTTGTATGAAGACACACAACCCTTATGATTTAGCCTATTGGCTCTTTGTGACCAACTTTTTGACCAAATGATAATCCATATAATTAGATCAGAGAATTAGCTGAAAAATTATATAGAGGAAAGTATTTCATGAAATGGGTATGGTTATAAGCACGAGGACATCAACTTTACCACCTCATTCTTATGTAACCAATCATAGTCCAACATTTGGCTAATGTTTGTGTGTCGTTTGCCACATGGCTATATTGACACCTTATGTAAGATATCACATATTGTTGGATCATTATTGCCTCTCCTGATGCCAAATTTCATGTCAAATAACCTATGGAAACTTTTGTTCTAGATTTTTTCCCATTTTTTTGGAAAGTTCCACCTAGAAATTTACATAATGTAAAGCATATTCTAAATTCCTACTAAAATGTAAAACATAGACATAAACATAATTTAGCACAATTATTTATTTTCAATTAAAAATTAGATATATCTCATTAACATACATCTAATAACACTACAAAAATAAATGTAACAAACGACAGCTACTTATCTTTAAAATTGTACACCTAGCTCTAGAACTTTGACATTCCACCCAACCATAAACCACATTGTTCATTTCTTTCAATATTGGAGAACCCCTGAGCTACATATTTCACTCCATGGGCATCAACATCAACTTACCTAAAAACCTGGTAAATACTGTTGGAAATAATACTGAGACAGGGGTGAATCAGTATTATCTAATCAATAATTTTTCTTTTCTCAGACAGATTTATATACGCTACTTATATGAAGTGAACTAGTGTGTACATGCAACTATGATTAGAGAAACTAGTATACACCCAAAAAACTTGTGATTTATACAGTTTATCATGTGTTGATCTTTAACGATTGCATCAATAACTTATTAAACATAGCAGTAAAAATAGAATAAACCATCACACATAAGAAACACACATGAAAACCAATATTTAAGGTGCAAACCCAATGTGGGTGAAAACCACCTATTGATGTCGTCTCTATCTTCTTTTAATAATAAAAAAAAACTATTTACAATATTGTACTGGTGCAGAGTCATACTAGTATGTAGGCACCCACATACAAAAGGCTACAACCTTCTCTCATTTTCCAGCTTCTACTAGAAGGGAGCTACAATCCCCTAGATCTTGTACTAGCCAATGTGATTACTAGTCTGTAGGCACCATCCTACAGAAGGCTACAACCTTCTCTCTTCCTCCAGGGACCACATTTCATAAATTTTCAGACTAGATGCTCCTGGTACACAAAAATACACATAAAGGCCTCGTTTCATCAAATTTTCATACTAGACCCATCAAAATTTGAAACTTAATCTACATCAACCAACATTCAGTTAATCTAAACAATCAGATCACTATCACCAGAAGACTATGTTGAACCCAGACACCTGCATCATCACTCAGAATCAACTGTAATCTCAAAAATCATGCATCAGAATGTATACACTACTTTATTGAACCCAACCTACATGTATTTGCTACTTCCTATAGTCAAACTTGCATATACCTTAAAAACTACTGAAACATAAAACTTTTGAATCAAGTATGTAATAACTAGCAATATACTGACCATCTACTATCTAATTACAAAGCATTACATATGCAATATCAGAGATCACCCTTCTCACTTATACAATCAATCAATCAGATACCAAACTCCTTATGCATTTAGTTTTACATTCAAATCTAAGAAGACTTCATTGAAAAATAGTAGTAAAACAATAGAACTGATCAAATAGATCAATTAGATATGAAGAAAAAGGATTTTCTTTTGTATATGCTACTTGGAAGAGTAGAACCTATGTGTACATGCACTTTTACCGAGATGAACTAGCGTACAGATCTGCAAATACTGCCTCATAACTTTGCTTCAATTCCAGACATCAGAAAAACCCAGATCATGACATTTCAAGAATAAAATAGGTGTACATAATCAGATCTATCCCAACCAATATTAGATCATTCAATGATAATTCATTTTAGGTCTCATGATCTTGATCCAACATTGAATTCAAGGTGTACATAAATATTTCAGATTAAATCACGAACATAGCCCCTGCAACATAAAATATACTTCAAATAGAAGTATTCCTTAGAAACCCATTTACTTGCACACAATGGCCTAATGATCTTCTCCTCCTGATATAGTTTTAGGCCTTTGTTAATACCTTGGACCAAAACCACTTAGGACCAATACCCCAGACCAATACCTCGGACCAAATACCTTGGACGAAAACCTTGATTTTCCAACCTATACGCACTTTTCCACTTGTGATAGTGCGTGTATACGTATACACTCTTTTTTTCTGTGAACCAGTGTGTATATGTTGTTTTGACTACTGGACCTATGTACACTTCTTAAACTGCTTTACATCAACCTTTTCCTTCACCTTCTTTATTCTGATCAGTAGACCTTAGTTCCATCTTCTTGTTCTTCTATACCACTGCCCTGTTACCTCTAAATATTCCTGTTGTACTGTGAGTTGCCTTTTATCAAAATTGAATTGACCTGTGAGTGAGTTTTCATCAAGGACAACACTTGTATCATAATGCCAACAATCTCCCCCTTTTGACTTAATGGCAACCATGATGTTGTTGATAACATGCAACACCAAAATACTCTCCTTCTTTGACATCAAGGGAAAAGGGTGTACCAAAAAACTTTCCTCCTTTGCTATACATTATTATGTCCATACCCCCCTGAGCACATGATGAGTCTGTAGATATATGATTCAAAGGAATAACATGACTCTATAACTCAACTAAGTGAGTATGACTTCCTTATGACCAATGACTCATACATACATCAATCACCCAACCAAGTGAGGATACACCACATTTAACTCATCAACCTAATCAAGTGGGGATACACCACAGTTAACTCATCCACCTAATCAAGTTGGGATATACCAATTGTTTATACATGAAAAAAATACAACAATTATTAAATCATCCATCCTATGAAAAGTGGGGCTAAAACTTACATCATATGTCCAATAGGACTCATTGAAATATAGATCATGATAGAAGAAGTCATATCATACGCTATATCTTTACATGACTTATGCAACAAATGATATAAGTATCTAAAGCCATAGCTAAACTCAACAACCATGATGCCAACAATGTTGAATGTCTATGAAGGCTAATGCACCCCTTGAACCTATGCTACCTTTGCATTGTCAACAAGTCATTCATCAAGGCATCTTTGTCAGTCAGATAAAAATCAATGAACAAAGCATATTTTCAGACTGTAATCATCGATATCAGACAGATCACCCATATCAATGTTTGACCCATTGTTTTTCTATCATAAAAATATATACGCTCCTTTAGCCATAGAAACCCATGTGTATACGCGACCATACTTCATGAAACCCGTGCATAATAACCTTCCTTTGAAAAACTGGATTTAATAGCAAGATGATGCAACAACTACTCTCATATTTTATCTGAGATATTCAAATGTTTCTCTGGGAAGTGATTTAGTGAATATATCAGCAACATGTTCTTTCGAGGGAACATGCTCCAATTTAACCTTTTGTTCAAGCACTTGTTCTTGTAGAAAATGGTACTTAATGGGTATGTGCTTGGTCTTGGAGTGCATGACAAGATTTTTTGAAATACTGATGGCACTTGTATTATCACATAGAATGGATATGGGTGGAGTACATGTGATCTGAATGTCTTTCAATGTTTGCATAATCCAAATTAGTTGTGTGCGGCAATATGCAGTAGCCACATATTATTCTTTAGCTGTTGATAAGGAAATCATACTTTGTTTCTTGTTGAACCATGACACTAACCGAGAACCCATATAGAATGCACCTCCACTAGTGCTCATTTGATCATTAACATTTCCTACCCAATCTACATTTGTATGTGCATGAAGAGTAAGATTTGTATCTTTAGGATACCATATTCCAAAGTCCTGAGTTCCTTGAAGATATTTGAAAATTATTTTGACTGCCTGGAGACGTGATTCCTTTGGATTTTCTTGGAACCTTCCAACAATTCCCACTGCATGCATGATATCGTATCTAGTACCTGTTAGATATAGCAAACTTTCAATCATAGATATGTAAGTTGGTTGGTTTACTGCTGGTGATTCATCGTTAGAACTAAGACTGCATCCTGTTACCATTGGAGTACATACTGGTTTAGAATCTTCTATTCTATACTTCTTCAATATTTGCTTGAGATATTTGGTTTGTGAAAGAGAGATGTCATCTTTAGTTTGTTGTACTTGTAGACCAAGAAAATAAGTAAGTTCACCAAGTACATTTCAAATTCTTGTTGCATTACTAAAGCAAAATTATGAATCATGGATTCTTTATTGCTACCAAAGATGATATTATCAACATAAACAACAATAACTAGTAGTTTATCATTTTCAACCTTTTTGTATAAATTGCTATTTTCATAACCTTTTTTGAAACCTCGTTGTTGTAGATATTTGTCAAGGCAGTAATACCAAGCCCTTGGAGCCTGTTTCAGACCATAGAGAGCCTTTTTAAGCTTGCATATGGGTTTTGCATAATTTCCAAGAATGAATCCTTCTAGTTGTTCAATATAGACCTCTTCTTCTAAGTCTCCATTAAAGAAGGTTGATTTTACATATATTTGATATACTTTGAATTTTCGAAAACTAGAAAGAGAAAGAAACATCCTTATGGCTTCAAGTCTAGCAACAGGTGCAAAATTTTCTTCAAAATCTATACCTTCTTGTTGAGCATACCCTTTACAAACAAGTCTGGCCTTTTTTCTAATAACTTCTCCATTTTCATTCAGCTTGTTCTTAAATATCCATTTTGTTCCTATACCTTTTTTATCATGAGGTCTAGAAACTAAATCCCAAGTATCATTCTTTTCAATTTGGTCAAGTTCTTCATCCATGGCCTTGACCCGACATTCATCTTTGTAGGCTTCATTTACATTCTAAGGTTCGGTGGAGGATAGTATTGCTAGGTAGCTTGAGGTCCTTCTAAGAGTTCTTCCTATCTATATGCCAGCCCCCTTTTCTCCTAGAATTTGAGATTCTCGATGATTCTTCTAAACAAACCTAGATGGAGTCTTTTATATGTTTGTTGTATCTTCTTCTAGTGCTTCATTGGTTTCTTCTTCTATATTATTTTGATTTGATGCAGGAAAGCATTCCCCAACTTCCACATTGTCATATTCTTCTGTTGATTTCATTTGTTCCGTATTTCTACATGCTTCATCAATTACAACATCAATGCTTTCAACAATTTACCGAAGTCTTTTATTATAACATTTGTATCCTTTACTTCTGGATGAATAACCAGAATTCCTTCGTCTGATCTGGGTTCGAACATACCAAGTTTTTCATAAGTCCTTTTGGTGAAGCATTTTCTTCCAAACACTCTAAAGTGTTTTATAGTAGGAGGCTTACCATACCAAAGTTCATATGGAGTTTTATTTCTATTTATCTGAACATTTTCTTTATTGAGAATAGTCACAGCAGCAAATGCAACTTCACGACAGAAGGTTGTAGGAGTTCCAGATTCATCAAGCATTACTTGAGCCATTTGTTGAATTGTTTTGTTCGTTCTTTCCACCATGAAATTTTGCTGAGGAGTTCTTGTGATGGAGAATTGCCTCTTTATTCCATGTTATTCACAAAAGTCAAAGAATTCATCTGATATGAATTATTCCCCTCAATCAGATCTGAGACATTTTATTTTTTGATCTGATTCATTTTCATCTAAAGCTTTGAAGGCTTTAAACTTTTCAAATGCTTCATATTTATGCTTTAGTAGACCTATTCAACAAATCCTGGAAAAATCATCAATAAATAAAATAAAGTATTATTCTCCACGAGGTGACGTTTTCCTTGCTGGACCACATAAATCAATATGGATGAGTTCAAGAGGCTTATTTGCTGATCCTTCCTTTTCATTGAAGTGAACTCTAGTTTTCTTACCGATTTGACATGGTTTTCATATGGTATTTTCTAGGATGTTGATGTCTGGAAGATCACATACTTCCTTGAGCATACATACTTTTCTTATTTGAGAAAAGCTTAGATGTCCCAATCTTCTATGCCGTAGCCAGTTTTCATCTATTTTACTTAGATAGAATTTTTGTTGTCCTCCTTTGAGTATGTATAAATTGTTTGGATTTCTTTTTCCTTTGACCATGGTCTTTCTTGAATCAAGCTCATGAACCACGCATCTATTTGATAGAAATACCACTTCATTTCCTTGATCACACATTTGACTGACACTCAACAAATTATGCTTTAAACCATCTACATACATGACATTTCCAGCTTTAACCTTTTCTTTCAAGAAAATAGAATCTTTACCTTTAATGACAGCTAGAGTGTCGTTTCCAAATGGACATTCTTTTCATTTTCTAAAGCATTATATGAATGGAGTTTCTCTTTATCACTTGTCATGTGTTTGGAGCATCCACTGTCAATGTACCATTGATTTTCTTGTCCTTTTGCATACAAATCTATACCCCATCTTTCTGATTGAGATTCCTTCCTTCTCCATATCTTGGGATTTAATTTTGTTTACTCCTTTTGAAGTGTTAGCTGAAAGTTTCTCCTACATTCAGATTCTTCATGACCAAAGTTGTTACAAATCGAGAATTCTATTTCATTTTCAACAGGAGAAAAGTTATTATAGGAAGTTTTCTTGATTCCTATTACATCCCTTTCATTTCGTGCTTCTCTAGTCATGATGGTTTTGTAAGCAACACATTGAGTAGCCTTGTGCCCAAAGTTATGACATGAAAAACATTGCCCATTAAAGAAGCTTTTGCGAGCATAGAATCTTTTGTCATTGTTTACCTATTGGTTGTGGCTTCTACTCATATTCATCCTCGGAGCAAATTGAGTATGATTTACCTGATGAGTGATTTTAGGCCTTTGCCGACGATTGACATATTGTTCACTGGTCTTTGTTGCATCAAGATAGCCTCTGGTGGAGGTTGACAACTTCTATGATTGAGATGATTCTTCAGTATATCCAAGACCTGTCTTTATCAGAGGAGAATGTTGCACTTTGATGATTTCATTTAAAGTTTCTAATCCTTTATCAAATCTAATATTAAGAGATTTTGTTTTCTCAAGATCTTTTCTTAGACCCATAATTTCACATTCTAGATTTCCATTGTGTTTTTCTCTTTCAGCAAGGTGTGTCAAAGTATCTATGATCATATTCTTTTCTTCTGAATAGATTTTGAGTTTAGTGTTTTCTTCAAGAAAATATTCCTCTTCTAATGCATCCAAAAAATCATCACTGTCATAGGCCATGAGTAGTCTATAATCTTGTTCAGTTTCATCTTCATCACTATTAGATAAACCATCACTATCTCCATGTGTATAGTAACTCCTTTTATTCACAATGTGTTTTCTATTTCCTTGAGCATATTCCTTTCCCTTTTCATATTTATCTTTATGAGGACATTTGGCAGCATAGTGGCCCACTCTACCACAAGCAAAGAATTTGAATGGTAGCTTACCTCTGAATCTTCTGGAACCCCAATGAAGCTTCTTGACAAAATTTAGCTCATCCTCTTCTTCTGAAATGTGCCCTGATTCATTGTGCTCCTCCTTTTCTTTCCCCCCTGTTGATGCTTTAAAAGAAGCTCCTCTCATATCTGATGGACCTCCTTTTCTCATTTCAAAGGCAGTTAGGATTCCATGGATTTGAATCACTATAATAGTTTGAAGATCCTGTTTTTCCTCCATGGCAAACACTTTTGACTCAAATTTAGAAGACAAATATCTCAAGATTTTCTCCACTAATGTAACTTCCTTCATCTCTTCATCTGGATTCTTCATACAATTAATAATCTCATCTATATGTAAGAAGTAACTAGCAACACTCTCATCATTATGCATCTTAAGAGTTTCATACTAAATTCTGAGAGTCTGAAGCTTAGCACATTTTACTTGGGAGCCTCCTTCGTAGATTTGAATGATTTTGTCCCATATTTATTTAGTTGTCTTAAGCTGCTTGACTTTGAAAAATTTTGATTCTGACAAGCTTATCAATAATGTATTGACATATTTGGCATTGGTTTCATATAACTTCTTACCTGTAGAGTCTATAGGAATTTTTGTTGGAAATTGATATCCTCCTTCTACAATTTCCCAAACATTGCTCCAAGTGATTGTAGATAGGCTCTGGTTCTTATTTTCCAATATATTGTGGCTGCAGCTAACTTGGAATTTTGCGCTACTTACTTAAGAATTCTTGGGGTATCATGCAACCTGCTTCCTCCCTTGGTTTCTCCTGTTCAGATTGCAATCAAGCACCTGCTCTCTCCTATTCTTTCCTCTGCCCGCAACATTAATGCTGCTAAACTGGTGGACGGTGCGGTTGGTCAGCGTTTCATTCAACGCTCCTCTAGTAAGTTGCATGGTTTTTGTAATATTGTTTCATGTTGTAATTATAATAATAGAAGTAATAATCTTTATACCATAATAATTATAATAATAATTATTATTATAATTATTATATAACAATAATAATAATTATTATATTATAATTATAATTATAATAATAATAATAATAATAAAGGGTTATGTAATTATGATAATAATAGTAGTAATAATATTAATAATTTGTATGATAATAATAACCATAATGATATTATTATTAATAATAATGATAAAGAATATATTAGTAATAACATTAATATTAGCAATAACATTGATATTAATTTATCTCTTGAGAATAATAACTATTTTAGCAAAAACAAGGTCATGAACTTGGACAAGAATATTCTTCCTCCTCCCTCCCAGAATAACAAGGTTGTTAACTTATCTAGTTTCTCTTTTTCCCCTGTTGTTTTTAAACTTTTAGGCAAAGGTTTAAACTTTTCCCTAGCCCCTAGAAAAATCCTAGTTGATGACATTATTTGCGATGTGCAATACGGGATTAGAGATCTTCCGAATAATATCAAGGACACCATTAGGTAGGATTGTGCTGTCATTCTTAGAAAGGCTAATCCCACTCAAAAGAACCTTGGCAATGAGGAATTCATTGCCCTCAAAAGCTTAAACCATAACAAAGATATCGTCATTCTAAAGGCCGACAAAGGAGGAGATGCGGTCATCCTTAATAGGGATGATTAACTCAAGAAGATGTTAGATCATCTTCAGAATAGTGGCAGTTATAAAAAGCTGCCCAAGAACCCTCTTAAGGAAATTTCTATGGCAGTGGCTCTTGCCATCAAGTCCAGTAGCCTTGTGAATTCCCTTTGCCATAAACTCATTGAGAACAGTCCTATTACTCCTAAGATCTATGGGTTGCCAAAGATTCACAAAGAAGGGGGCCCCCTGAGGCCTATTGTCAACACCATTGGTGGTCCGACCTACCTTCTAGCTAAGTTCCTTGCCCTCAAGCTTAAGCTCCTAGTTGGCCATATAGAGTCCTTCGTAAAAGACTCTGCTTCCTTCATTAATGAACTTAAGGACATAAAGCTTGACCGTGAAGACATCCTCGTTAACTTCGATGTGGTTTCCCTTTACACTTGTATCCCTATAAAGGAGGCCTTGGAAGTGATCTATCACCTAACAGATCCCGATACCACTCGGCTGGTTGGGATTTGTCTCACTTCCACTTTTTTCTGTTTTCAGGGTGAATTCTTTGAGCAGACCTGTGGTGTTGCCATGGGCTCACCCCTTACCCCTATTGTTGCAAATATTTTTATGGAATATTTTGAAGCCAAAGCTTTAACCTCGGCCCATCTACTTCCCAAGCTATGGAAAAGATATGTTGATGAACTAATGTCATTTGGTCCCATGGCCAAGAGGAGTTGAATCTCTTCTTTAATCACCTCAACTGTCAATCTTATGCCATTAAGTTCACCATGGAAAAATAATTCAATGGTTGCCTCCCCTTCTTGGATATTCTTATTTCTAAAAATAAGGATGGTTCCCTGTCCCACTCAGTGTTCCGAAAGAAAACGCATACTGAGTACTATCTTCATGCCGATTCCCATCATTTCCCCACTCAAAAATTGGGTTTTCTTAACACACTGGCTACTCGTTGTTATAGACATATTTGGGCACTACAAACCCAATATTATATGTCCATAAACCAAGGGCTTCTAAGTCCCTAAAAGTGTTGTTTCATACCCTGAAGAAACAAGGTCAACTGATTACATCATCTCCCAGAAGTTCTCCATGAAAAACTGCTCAGAACTGGTCAAAACTGGACCATCTCACCTGCTCCATGGTCAAAGTGTGATGTATCCCACCTAATGCACATGGGGGGTGCTATGCATACTGAAAAGCCCTTCTATGGGGTGCGATGGGTGAGAGTAGACAAATGGCAGAGATAGTTTGCAAGGTGGATGATCATGGAATCTTTGAGAAACTTCTCCTATGACACTTGCCTCTCTGAATTCTCCCAGGGATGAGTAAGATATCATGAAATCTCCAAGTGGAATTGAGAACTATTAGAGAAATGACACTAAGAAAAAACCTAGAAGCTGACTCACCCACCTGCAAACATCTATATATGGATCCCTCATCCTACAGATCCAGAGGCTAGAATTTTGCATCTTGTAAGGAAGTGTTGTTGGTTTCTTTATGGAACATCATAGTGTTGGGTGATATAGATTTTCATGAGGTGAAGAAGGGCTTTCATGCTGGGAGGATGGCGTTGGGTCAGATCAATGGGTTGTAATCCTCTCTTCTACTACTTCTATCAATAAAGCTATTTGAGTTTTCCTCCATATTCTTGTATGTTTGAATTGATATATCCATTTGTATGGTAAATATAAATCTGATCCTATATTGTTTATGATTGTAGATCTCTATGCTTTGATGGTATTATGCTGCTTTGACTCTACAGGTGTTCTTTGAAGCGGGACAAGTAAGGAATGAGCGGCAAAAATCTGTCAAAGGGGAGAAGAAACAAGCAAGGAGCCAAGTGAAAGACTAAGGTTGGTATTCTCTGCTTCTCTCTCATCTACTTCTCATAAAGGAAAACGCAAGTAACTTTAGTTTGTTTGTTTCTAAGATAGCTACCTGTCTTAGTGGGACTAGCAGCTCTGAATGGACACTAGTTTTTCCGATAACAAAATGGTGACTCCGCTGGGGAGTGAATAGCTTGTTTTCTTTTTTCTAGTTTTCTTACTTTATAAACTACAGACGGAGCCTGAAGTTATGCCAGCTAGCCTTCGAACTGCTTTTTCTATGCAACTGTAAAGTAGATAAATGTTGCTTCTGTCAATCTCTAGGTTAGTTTATGAATTAAACATCTGACTTGAAAACATCCTAAGTGCCCTGGTGGTGGCTCAAGTAACCTCATTAGATCAGCCCCTATGTTTTGTATTTACTGACGATCATTAGCTCAGCCTAAATCCCTAAACTAAGCTGCAAACTGTGACAAAACACCATGTTAAAGTCTTGTCCCTGGGCCATCAAATTGTCTCCTTTTGACAGTCTGGATGCATCACACCTCCCGTGTGTTGTAGGTGAGATGCATCCTTGCTTCCCTGTGTTATAGGTGCGATGATCAGATAAGACTATTTCTGCCTCTAGATTTTGGTTTTTCTTCATTCTCTTCAGCTTTATTCAGGAGTTTTGTTGTCTATGATCAGTATACCACTATTGAAACTCCCTTCCTTTGCATTATTCAGTGTCCATTGTACAAATAATTGTGAATATATTTATGTATTTTTCACCATTTACAGTTCTCCTTTACAAACAATAGCTTAATCAAACTATCGTCTTTTGATTTGAAAGCGTCGCAAGTGTCATTTTCGGTCAAAGAAAAGAATCCTCTTTTTGATAGTCGATTACACTGTTACTCTTGTATTTGATTTGAATTAATAGTATTTCAAGTGTCAAAAGGAGTTTTCAATTCAAAATCGCAAAGTGTCATCCTTGTCTTCCTTTTGTCTTTTGGAAAGAAAATTGTTAGCACTGTCACATTGAAAAGATAATTCAGATTTGTACTTAGCATTATTTTTGTCATTCACACATTAAGAAAGTAGAAAACAAATACATGCATGTGCATTTTCATTTAGATAGCTTGTGGAGATTGATTTAGGACAGTGCATCTTAGTGTGTGCTCTCTACTCTATGTTGAAAGAATTTTGCTTCTCTTTCCTCAGTAGCTAGGATTTTCATTGCAAAAAGAGAAAGTAAATGAATTTTTATCATCTTAGATTGCATATTTAGGAGTTGTATATCTACATCACATGGTGAACCTTAAAGGAAAACAACTTAAGAAAGATCAACTCTAAAATAAATTTCAATGAACATAAAAACGCTTTGGAACCTAACGCATAACATTTAGAAGTCTAGGCTAGAGACATATTCCAGCATCGTAAAGCCTGGTAACTATCACTTTCATCGTAGGTTGGGTGATTCCTCCTCTTTGAGACGACAAGTGCCAGTACAAACTTGTGCTCCCACATTGCCAGTACAAACTTGTCCTCCCACATACTGTCGAGTATATATTGGGAGAACACAATAAGCTACATCCTTTATCCTTAGGAAGCCATGTCTTCCACCCTATCGATCACAATGCACTGAACACAACATTCGGGAAGATTGACTGTCGTACCGTAAAAAGTATTCTACAGTTTTTTGAATGGTTTGGTAATCCCTCTGTCTAGATTTCTAGAGTAGTCACGTTTGTTCCTTTTCGGACTCCTTAAAAGAAAAGGTCCATCTGAGCACTTGCACTTTAGGCTCATTAAAAATCGAAGGCGACTAGAGTCATCTTTAGCTTTTTCTCGACTCTTAAAAATTCAAAAAGCAAGTTGTGTCAAAGCATTATAAAATTCATTTAATTCAGAATAACATTTTCCCCTTTTTATTTTGAGTTGATCAAGTAATCCACAATCATGGAAGAAAGTCAATAAAAACCCCATCGTCCATGGAGACTAACGAGTGAACCATCTTTGACTCCAGAAACAAAACCATTTCGGGCTAAGCGGACTCGTTTAACTGGGTCAAAGTCTCTTGGTTTGTTTGAAACTTGTTTTTCAACATCCTCAGAGACTCCAGTTACTCCAACTATTTCTAGTATCCCTGCCTCTATAGAAGAAGTTCCGCAGTTACAAGAGGACATTAGAACTGATCCTAGTGTAATGGTAAACACTTCCATTACTGAACCAGCTCCATCTAGGGTTGATTCCGAAGGTGTTACCCCTCCATCATCTGTCGCTGCAGAGTCTATACCTTCTTTGGCACCAGAAATATTTTACGGACCTGACGGTTTACCTCTTCCACTTGGACTAATTGCTATACAAGAGATTACGGAAGATCTTCCATCCAGTAATCCATTGCATTTTGGAACTGGGGTCCACGTATATCCTTCTACTTCAGAAGTTAGTCTTCCTTCATCGCAAGTTCCTGTAGAATCGCTAGGAAATATTTTGGATAGACTCAATATGTCTGAACAACCCTCGACATCTAGGACTATGTCATCCGATACAGCAGCAGCATAACCTCCTGCCACCACTCCAACAATGTTTTTTGGTATACCATCTGTCCTAACTAGCTCTCAATCACTAGATGAAGTCCACCCAGGGACTGTTTTGACAGTATGGTCTGTTCCCGTTTGTTCGTCTGGAATAATATCTGGAATTTCTTATCTTCAGTCTTAGCAAATTGATCCTTCGCAACAGTATCAATTTGGGCAGTTCAGTCTCCAAAGGCCAATCTTTCCTTTGAGCTCTAGATTGCCGCCATATGTGGGGCAGTATGCCCTTTCATTGTTCCCTCTGGGAGAACAACCATATGAGAGTTCACAACAGAATTTGGGTCAAGCTGGAATTACATCCAGTGGTTGGGTGCCAATACTATCTCAACAACCAAGAGTTGTATATTCAATGCAACCAAATCCACCTATGTCGAAAATCCCCACTACATCGGCTATTGTGATGTTGTCGCAAGTACAGGCATTGCCTGTTGTATGTCAACCTCAAGTCTCTTAGGTCGTAATACAACAGCCTCTTGTCTCCATGACACACACAACCACAATCGCCAATTAGTGGTTCCTTAACTGGAGCGACTCAGGCTCAAACGTGTATTATCACCCCTCATCTTAGTCAAACATTCAGTATTGGACAACAAAAAATGGCTTCAAGACCATGGTTGGTGCAATATCAACAACCGCAATTCCAACAAGCTTATCGAGGACCTGAGAAACAAGGCTTTATAGGTAATGGCCAGCCGTATATTCAAAACGGTCACTATCAATCATATCATAATGGTTATGCCCATCAACGTTATCAAAGTTATCAGCATCAAATACATTATGCTGGTATGCAAAGACCCACTGCTCAGGCGATCCCATCTTATCCTGGGTATCCTTTGCCAAACCTGAATCAATAGTTGCCTTTCGTAGCAACTTTAGAATTACTAGATCTGAATCGGCTAACAAATGATCCAATTGCTTATGCCCCTTGGTGGCGATTCCTCATAAAATTTCGTCAGATATTCCTAAATTAAATGGAAATCCAAGTGAAGATCCGTTGAATCATGTGATGACCTTTCATCTGTGGTGTTCATCCAACACTCTCAATGATGATTCAATTAGGCTTCTCCTCTTTCAACGAATGTTAATTGGTCTAGTGGAAAAATGGTACATCAAATTGCCTAGAGCTTCATTTGATAACTTCAGCACCCTTGCCACCACCTTTTTAACCCATTTACAATTACCAATAAGGTATGAAATAGGAACGAAGCTTCTTACCAATTTTAAGCAGACGATAACCACTCACATATCTGATCATATTCATGAGTGGCAGCGTCATCGTTGAATGGTGAAAACATATGTTCCTGATCAACTCCCAGCTGAATGGTTTATTAAGTCATTGTTACCTTCTATTATAGAAGATGTGGCTAAAGGGGGGGGGGGGTTGTCACTGAAGAGCAAGTCATTGCTCGTGTGCAATATCTAGACTTGATCTATACTCAGTCTGGCATGCTCTATGATAAAATCCCTGATGCTCCTAGACTAGAGTTTTTCGTTCCTCCTCCTCCTAAATAAAACAAAGACTCTCATGTCGGCTATGGCGTGATAGGTACAATAAGCACGAAAACCACAAAGGCTACATCTAAGAAAGCTCGCATAGTTTCTGGTCAAAATGAAAATGAAGAACTTCTTGCCTTGGAGGTTAATGCCGTGTCGACCGAAAATGGAAAAAAACCGAAGCAACCAGGGGGCAAGAAGAAAGGGAAAATAAAAAAGAAGAAACGGGATGATTCGCCTCCTGAAAAGTATTCTGCAAACCCTTCTGGACAAAGGAAACCCGGTCATCCATGTTCTATATGCGATGAGAATCATTGGACAAGAGATTTGTTGTGTGTGGAGCATGATTATTTAGAGGTCTTTATTTCAATCTGGGCCGTTCATTAGGTGGATGATCTGACGGTAGAACTTATGTTTAGTTTAGGGTTGTTTGCCCTAGAAGGCAACCCCTCTCTTTGTATTAGGGCATTGTTTTTGAGGCTGTGTAATAGATGTGTATTCTGTGTGTGAGCGAGAAACAGAGAGGTGAGACTGCGAGAGAAAACAGAGGATATTACAACAGATTTACTTTAGGTTGTGTCTCTTCATTTTGCTGGATAATAGAAAGGAAGGACTAGTTTTTCGAGGTGGACATAGCCCAAACTGGATGAACCACGTATATCTGTGTCTCTCTTGTTTTATGTGTTTTCTGTGTTTATATTTCTACAATATTTTATGTGTTCCATTACTCCGTAATATATAATTTTCTAACAAGATTGTCCACATAAAGCTGAAGTTAAGAAATTCTTCAAGAGCTCAAAAACCTCAGTGGTATTGACTGATCCATTTCCAAACCCAGAAACCAATCTAGTTGCTAGTGACAATGCTTCCCCATCCCAAGTACTTATGTTGTCCATTTTGAAACAACAAAATGATGCTTTTATATCGACGAGGAATAAATATTATGGGAATCCACAGATGTCGAACAACAAGGCTACTGATCAACCTAGTAGTTCGACAACAACTTTGATTGAATTTGTGCCACCCATCATTCCTGAGCTAACAATAAAGCCACCAAAGGTAGTAGTACACAAATTGAAATTTAATCGTCGTGTCAGAGCAGCACAAAATTATAATATAGTAGAGGACCTAGCCCAATCATCGTCTGCTATGTCGACACTTGAAGTACTGCAAAATTGCCCCTCCCAAAAGCATGCTCTATTATCAACAATGGGTGGGATTGACCTAGTAGATTCCAATCTTGTGGCCTTTAATCATAAAGGATATGAACCCCAGTTAACAACTCAACTCGCTTTCCTCATCCAAGTGAAAGACCTCAACAAAACTGTTCATCGAACAATTATTGATGAGGGGGCATCTACATGCATTATGTCAATAAGTTGCTGGAAAACTTTAGGCTCACCACCCTTGTAATGATCGTCAATGACAATAAAATCATTCGATGGACAAACATACACCCCATACGGGATTTTAATTAACTTGCAAGTTGAACTGGGGGACAAAACAATAGAAATTTATGTTGAAGTTATCGATGGAAACCTCGATTACAACATTCTACTCGAAAGGCCCTGGATTTATGCTATGGTTGTTGCTGTGTCAACATACTTCAGAAAGATTGCATTTCCTTTTCAAGGAGGAATTATAATTGTTGACCAACAAACCTTCCTCCCCAACAGTTCACAAGTTATGGGAAGCATTCCAATGATCCATGGAAGCTCTCATTCACTTCAAGATATTAGAGTAGGCCTCCTAAAAGACCCTAGTTTAATGGGTACTTTTGCCCTACCACGTTTGAGTAATCTGGCAGAAGTGGCCACGGTGGAAACCTGCAATATGATATCTTCTATATCTAAAATATTCAGAAGATTCCCAAAAATTTTGTCAGCATGGATCATCGCCAGATATTACCCCCAAGCCCAATAGAAATATTGTGGCAATCAATTTTCTTGGCTTGGGGGGCAAACCCAAATCAACGCTCATCGAGTGTTTGGATAGATAGGTATAAAGAATATGGCACCTCTTCAAATCCTTGGTCAATGTAGATTCTACAGACGAAAGAATCAGTCAGTCAATGATGATAGGAGAGGCACCATGGGAAGATTACCACCATCATTCCCATCTTCCGGATTACCACAAAGATTATTCCAGCAACCTTAATCATCCTTCAGTTTTTTATTTTCTATCAAATACTGTAAATACAGTGGATTAGGAGGATAGTTATTTTACTATGTCAACCTCATTAAAAAATGAAACAAATCCATTTCCAAATTAAGTCTTTGATTATGATCTCGTAAAATCCAAGTCGAGTCTTTCAAAGATCTCGAAGGTAAACCTTCATTCCAACCACCTCATTAAATGCAATGAAGCTTGGCGGCATGCATCTCGATTTGCATCACTATGCTGGGGGCATGCGAACTTATAACAAGCATAGTTTTTCATTTCAAACTTGTGTAAACATGAAACTGAATCTAAGCATATGTTGTCGCATGGTTCAAGCTCTTTAAAAAATGAACCATGCCACGAGTAGTTTTACACGAAGTTCAAGCTCATTAAAAAATAAACCTAGAAATGAGCATATGTTCCACCAGAGTTTAAGCTCATTAAAAAATAAACCCACCTTTGGTAAATAACCATTGTGATTGCATTATTATCATCTTTTGAGCCTTGGTTGTGTTCTTACCATCACCTCCTCTCTTTTTTGCTGATCATACGCCTCCATTTGATTGTTTACCCCTTTTGAGGAACAACTGTGACGAGTGATTCTATTAGCCATCTTCTTTACACTCCCATGATTGAAAAGTTCCAAACCTTACTTGGAACCAGCTACTATCCAAAATCATCACTCGTTCTTCAAAAAATGAGTCTCCTTTAAGCTCTTTTCATCTGACTCGTAAAATATGAAAATATTGTCAAGCAATTGGCCTCTCTAGCTCATTAAAGTGATTGGAAGTGCCATCCCTCCTCTAGATTTTAATCTTTTTGGACCTGAGGGATCATTGCACAAAAAGATCAAGCGCTTTTGTTCAGCTCGTTAAAACTATCGAAAAGTCATCCCTTTCGTATTATTTTATACTTTTTCAGGCTTAAGGGATTATATTACGAAAAAGGATTGTTGGAGTTTCCTTTCTGACTCTTTTCAAACTCTGTAAAATTGAAAAGGACCAAGTTTTCTTTGTCATTAAACTCGTTAAAACAATAGCGACAAACTTGTCCATGCATACAAGAACGAGTTTCACTATCGCTAGGCTTGTTAAAACATAGCGATGGGTTTGCCCAAAGGGAAAATTATAGAACAAACATATGTTATCCTCCTCAAGCTTGAAAAAAATAAAGAGGTACTGGTCAAAAATGACTGGGAAAAAATTGGGAAGAAAACTTGAAGAAACTTTATTGGTAGCTAGTTGCTCTTGAACATGACACTTTCACTCCATCACCATGATTGAGTCGGGTTGGCTTATTCCATTCACCGGTCATATCACCATTGGTCCACTGCACCATCCATTTTTGGGTTAACACTACCAATCCATTTCAATGTCGCCAATATGTTCAAGAGAAGTCACTCAGAGAATTCACCAACCCATCTTGTGTCTCATCCATTGCAATACCTTCACCCTTCATTCTTTCATGACCGCCACCCTGAACCTTGTATCATCAGATTGTTTTCACCTCCACAAAGTCATTTGCTCCATTCCATGTCGTAGATGTGGGATGCATTAAGGCCCTCCTATGATGGGTCACTTCTTGTTGACATTAGCTCATTATCCAAGAAGTTGACTTAGGAACAACCCTTTCAGTACTTTGAAGCTTGCATACCTCAATGGCAAGTTTCTCACTTCTAGCAACAGGTTTACATCAATGGCCTTCGACCGAAAGATTTTCTGTGGTGTTCGATGTCAAGTCCCATTTTCACACAATGTGAATTGTACTATAGTACCTTGAGGGTCATTATCATTATTGGTGATTCCTCTCGCGCCTGTTAACAACTTACATCATTGCCTAGTAATCAGGCGATGTCTTTCCATGTTCAACTTCAGAACATCTTTTCACATGGATCGACTTGAACTTAGAGCGAAGATTGAATGAGTTTGAAGACCCCGGATATAGTTTCATCCATCCGAGCTGCGATATATTCAGGAAAATAAAGACATCAAATGTACATCATAGCTTCACAAATAATCATCCAAGCTAAGGGATGATGGCTCTACTAGAACCATCAGTTTACCATACAGACGGTTGTCTATCTTATGTACATGAAAATGAATTTATAAAGCCAAGCATGGGAATGCCCGCCTCAACTAGATCATCAAAATGTTATGAAGATAATTTATTGTATTGTATCTTATTACAGGTCACCTTCCAGTGCGAAAAAACTTCGGATCCTCATGATAAAGCATTTCACCCGACATCAAAATATTTACGACTTCATGCTTTAGGGGACAACTGTTATAGACATATTTGGGCACTGAAACCCCAATCTTATATGTCCATAAACCAACTACTTCTAAGTCCCTAAAAGTGTTGTTTCATACCCTAAAGGAATAAGGTCAGCTGATTACATCATCTCCCAGAAGTTCTCCATGAAAAACTACTCAGAACTGGTCAAAACTAGACCATCTCACCTGCTCCATGGTCAAAGTGTGATGTCTCCCACCTAATGCACACGGGGGGTGCGATGCATACTGAAAAGCCCTTCTATGGGGTACAATGGGCAAGAGTGGACAAATGGCAGAGACAGTTTGCAAGGTGGATGATCATGGAATCTTCCAGAAACTTCTCCTGTGACACTTGCCTCTCTGAATTCTCCTAGGGATGAGTAAAATATCATGAAATCTCCAAGTGGAATTGAGAACTATTAGAGAAATGACACTAATCAAAAACCCAGAAGCTAACTCACCCACCTGCAAACATCTACATATGGATCCCTCATCCTAGAGATCCAGAGGCTAGAATTTTGCATCTTGTAAGGAAGTGATGTTGGTTTCTTTGTGGAACATCATAGTGTTGGGTGATCTATCTTTTCATGAGGTGAAGAAGGGCTTTCATGCTGGGAGGATGGTGCTGGGTCAGATCAATGGGTTGTAATCCTCTCTTCTACTACTTCTATCAATAAATCTATTTGAGTTTTTCTCCATATTCTTGTATGTCTGAATTGATATATGCATGTGTATGGTCAATATATATATATAATCCTATATTGTTTATGATTGTAGATCTCTATGCTTTGATAGTATTATGCTGCTTTGACTCTACAGGTGTTCTTTGAAGCGGGACAAGCAAGGAAGGAGCGGAAAAAATCTGTCAAAGTGGAGAGGAAACAAGAAAGGAGCCAAGTGAAAGACTAAGGTGGGTACTCCTTACTTCTCTCTCATCTACTTCTCATAAAGGAAAATGAAAGTAACTTTAGTTTGTTTGTTTCTAAGATAGCTACCCGTCTTAATGGGACTAGCAGCTCTGAATGGACACTAGTTTTCCCAATAACACTCGTGCCAATAGGATTTCTGATAATAAGAGCTTTGATAAGGAGAAATCCCATCTCCTTAATGGCTTTGTGGAGAATGGATATAGTAGGCGCTTAGGTCACAAGGCTTTCCTTAAAGCATCTAAAAATTCTGTAATTAAAAAAGAACCTAAAGAACGCCTGCTAGGTGTCCATCTTCCCTATGTCTAGGGAACCACGGACAAGATTGCTTGGATCCTTAAGAAGTATAATATTCCCTCAAACCTTAGGCCCCTCAATACCATTCGTAAGTCCCTCCAATCGGTGAAAGATCCCATTGACGCTAAAGACATGAAGGGCGTCTACTTGATCCCTTATTCTTGTGGGACCCCATATATCGGGGAAATAGGGCGCTCCATCCATAAAAGGATCAGTGAACATGCAGCCGACCTAAAACATGGGAGAACCAAGTCTTCAGTGCTAGTGGAGCATGTTGAAAAGACCAGGCATCATGTCTATTGAGGAGGCTAGGGTTATTACCAAGGTTTTTCAGTTCCATCACCGTAAATTCAGGTAGGCAATTGAAATTGAAAAAAGGCCTAATAATCTCAATAGAGATGATGGCTCGAAGATCAGTAGTTATTGGATCCCTACCCTTTCTTCTTAGTCTTACCTTCCTTTCCCCTGTTTCCCCCCTCCCCCCCGCCCCAAACCCCCTTTTTTTAGTTTTTGAGGTTTCCCCTTTTTTTTTCCTGTTCCCTTCTCCTTAGAGCCTACTTTCATCCTCCCAAGGTTTCTCCTTTGCTTAAGTTTTTTACTAATTGTCCTATTCTTTTCCTTCTTGTATTTAAAATCTGTCGCTCGTTCTAATTTTTATTTTTATTACTATTGTTATTAAGCTTCTACCTTGACCATATGAATAAAATAAAAAAATAAATAAAAATTAATTTTAACCCATACTCAATAATAATTTATTAATCCCATTAAATCCTTATTATTAAAAACCCTCTACTTATCCCTAGTGGTTTAAATGATTAAATAAATTAACAAATAATAGAATGACATTCTTATATATAAGCCCCCCCTTTTACTTATCCCATGCAATTCATTTGATTAAATAAATTAGAATTAAGTAATTTAATATATAAATAAAATTAATATTATAACATTCTAATATATAATAAAAATCAAAATAAAACCTTTCATGTTATCCCTAGTATTTATATGAATTAATAAATAAAAAAGGAATTAAATAATTTTAATTTAATAACCTAAGGAATAATTTAATTAAATAACTTATAGCATTTTAATATTAATATATTGTAATTAGTTATTATTCACTAAAAATAGAATATTATTCTATTATTATAAGTTATTACCTTTGACTTATTAACATTTTAATATTATATAATCTAGCCATTATATAGTTGTTGATGGTCAACCTAGTCAACCTAGCTGTTTGGAAGATTTTCTCTCCCTATTTATTTTGTAGCCATGATCTAACTCCTCAATTTGTCCTGGCGATGAACCACACTAGTTGGTTCAAAACGCGTCGACAAAGGTTTTCTACATGTGATTTACACCGAAACTCTTCTTATAAATGTTATGGATTACAAAAGCCTCAATTCAATAATAGGTTGCTCCCACTAAATATTGGTGGCCTGATGGATCCCATGCCTTCATGATTATTCATCTTGAAAGATCTTCCTTCAAGCAATCAAGCTTCTTCAGAAGGACCTGCTCTGATACCAATTGTTGGAAATAATATTGAGAAGGGGGTGAATCAATATTAATTGATCAATAATTTTTCTTTTCTCAAACATATTTATATGCACTACTTCTGTGAAGTGAACGAGTGTTTACACACAACTATTATTAGAGAAACCAACGTACACCCATAAAACTTGTGATTTAGAAATTTTATATTGTGTTGATCTTTAACCAGTGCATCAGTAACTTATTAAATAGAGTAGTAAAAATAGAATAAACCATCACACATAAGAAACACACATGAACACCAAGATTTAAGGTGGAAACCCAATGTGGGTGAAAAGCACATGCTATTGTCGTCTCTGTCTTCTTTTAATAATAAGAAAATTTGTTTAAAATCTTGTATTGGTGCGGATTCATACCAGTATGCAAGAACCCACCTGTAGAAGGCTACAAACTTCTCGCATTTTCTAGCTTCTACTAGTAGGGAGCTGCAACCCCCTAGCTCTTGTACTAGTCAATGTGATTACTAGCACATAGACACTAGCCTACAGAAGGCTACAACCTTCCCTCTTCCTCTCAAGACCATGTTTCATAAATTTTCAGACTGGATGCTCCTGGTACATAATAATACACATGAAGGCCTCATTTCATCAAATTTTCATACTAGACCCATCAGAATTTGAAACTTAATATGCATCAACCAATATTCAATTAATCTGAACAATCAGATCATTGTCACCAAAACACTATGTTGAACCCAGACACCTGCATCATCATTCAGAACCACATGTAATCTCAAAAATCATGCATCAGAATGTATATGCTACTTTACTGAACTCAACCTACGTGTATACGCTACTTCCTGTAATCAAACTTGCATATACCTTCAAAACTACTGAAACATAAAATTTATGAATCAAGTCTGTACCAACCAACAATATACTGACCATCTACTGTCTATTTCAGAGCTTTACACAGGAAGTAGTAGAGATCACCCTTCTCACTTATACAATCAATTAATTATATACCAAAATCCTTTTGCATTCCGTTTTACATTTAGATCTAAGGAGAATCCATTGGCAGACATCAGTAAAACAACATAATTGATTAGATAGATTAGTCAGATCTGAAGAAAAAGGCTTTTCTTTTGTATATGCTACGTGGAAGAGTAGAACCTGTGTGTACACATGCTTTTACTGAGATGAACCAGTGTTCATATCTACAAATATTGGCTCATAAATTTGCTACAATTCCAGACTTCAGAAAAACCCAGATCATGACATTTAAAGAATAAAACAGGTGTACATAATCAGATCTAGCCCAACCGATATTAGACCGTTTAATGATAAGTCATTTCAGGTCTCATGATCCTGATCTAACATTGAATTCAAGGCGCACATAAATATTTCAGATCAAATCACCAACATAGCCCCTACAACATAAAATATAGTATAGATAGAAGTATTCCTTAGAAACCCATTCACTTACACACAATGGCCTAACGATCTTCTCCTCCTTATATAGTTTTAGGCCTTTGTTAATACCTTGGACCAAAACCGCTTAGGACCAATACCTTGGACCAAATATCTCAAACCAAAACCTTGATTTTCCAACCTGTATGTGCTTTTCCTCTTGTGATAGTGCGTCTATTCATATACGCTCTTTTTGTTCTATGAACCAGCTTGTATACGCCATTTTGACTAAGTGGACCTAAGTATACTTCTTAAACTTCTTTACATCAACCTTTTCCTTCACCTTCTTTATTCTGATTACTAGACCTTAGTTCCATCTTCTTGTTCTTCTATACCACTCCCCTATTACCTCTGAATATTCCTGTTGTACTATGAGTTGCTTTTTATCAAAACTAAATTGACCTGTGAGTGAGTTGTTGTTATCGGGAAATCTAGTGTCCACTCGGAGCTGCTAGTCCCACTAAGACGGTTAGCTATCTTAGAAACAAACAAACTAAAACTACTTTCACTTTCCTTTATGAGAAGTAGATAAAAGGGGAACAAAGGACACCAACCTCAGTCTTGCGCTTGGTTCCTTGCTTGGTTCCTCTCTCTTCTGACAGATCTTTGCTGCTCCCCTTTGTCTACGTAGCTTCAAAGAGCACCCGTGGGATGAAAGTAGCATAATACTATCGAAGAATAGAGATCTATAGTCATAAACAATAGAGGACCATATATATATTGACCACACAAATGCATATATCATCAAACATACAAGAATGTGGAGGAAAACTTGAATATCTTTATTAATATCAAGAATAGCAAAGAGGATTACAACCAATTGTTCTGACCCAGTGGTCATCCTCTCAGCATGAAAGCCCTTCTTCACCTCATGAAAAGCTTAGATCACCCAACACTATGATGTTGCACCAGGAAACCAACAACACTTCCTTACAAGATACAAGATTCCAGCCTCTGGATCTCTGTGATGAGGGATCCATATAGAGATGATTGTAGGGGGGTGAGTCAGCTTTTGGGATTTTGATTAGTGTCCTCTCTTTGATAGTTCTTGATTCCGCTTGGATATTGATGATCTCTTACTCATCCCTGGGGAAATTCAGAGAGGCAAGTGTCACAGGAGACGTTTCTGGAATATTCCATGACGATCCACCTTGCAAACTGTCTCTGCCATTTGTCTACTCTCGCCCATCACACCATACAGAAGGGAATTCTAGTATGCATTGCACTTTTTACACTGAGCAGGTGAGATGCATCGCACCCTCTACACTGGGCAGTCTGTATGGTCCAGTTTTGACCAGTTCTGAGCAGTTTTCTATGGAGAACTTCTGGGAGATGATGTAATCAGTTGACCTTGTTCCTTTAGGGTGTGAAGCAACACTTTCAGGGACTTAGAATCCCTTGGTTTATGGACATTTATGATTGGGGTTGCAGTGCCCAAAAATGTCTATAACAGTTGCCCCCTAAAGCATGAGGTCATTAATCTTTTGATGTCGGGTTAAATGCTTTATCATGAAGATCCAAAGTTCTTTCGAGCTGGAAGGCGACCTGTAATAAGATAAAATACAATACATTATCTTCATAATATTTTTCATGATCTAGCTGAGGCGGGCATTCCCATGCTCTGCTTTATAAATTCATTTTCATGTACAAAGGACAGATAACTGTCTGTGTATCATACTGATGATTCGAATGGAGTCATCATCCTTTGATTCGGATGATCATCTGTTCGGCAATGATGTACATTTGATGTCTTTATATTCCTGAATATATCGCAGCCCGGATGGATGAAACTAGATCCGGGGTCTTCAAACTCGTTCAATCTTCACTCGGAGTACAAGTTGATCCATGTGAAGGATGTTATGGAGTCGAACATGGAAAGACATCACCTGATTACCAGCCAATGATGTAAGTTGCTAACAGGCGCGAGATGAATCATCGATAATGATGATGACCCTCAAGGTATAACACTACAATTCACGTGGTGTGAAAAAGGGACTTGGCGTCAAACACCACGTAAAATATTTCGGTTGAAGTCCATTGATGTAAACCTGTTGCCAGAAGTGAGAAACTTGCCATTTAGGCATGCAAACTTCAAAGTACTGAAAGGGTTGATCCTTAGTCGACTTCTTGGATAAGGAGATGATGTCGACAAGAAGTGACCCATCGTAGGAGGGCCTTAATGAATCCCACATCTATGACACGGAATGGAGCAAATGATTTTGGAGGTGAAAAGGATCTGATGATACAGGGTTTAGGGTGGCGGTCATGAAAGAATGGAGCGTGAATGTATTGTAGTGGATGAGACATAGGTGAATTCTCTGGTGACTTCTCTTCAACATACCAGCGACACTGACATGGATTGGTAGCATTAACCCCAAAGATGGATGGTGCGATGGACCAATGGTGATATGACCGGTGAACGTAATAACCCAACCTGACTCGGACGTGGAGTGAAAGTGTCATGTTCAAGAGCGACTTTCTACCAATAAAGTTTCTTCAAGTTTTCTTCCCAATTTTCCCTAGTCATTGCTGACCAGTACCTCTTTATTTTTATCAAGCTTGAGGAGGATAACATATGCTTGTTCTATAATTCACCATTTGGGAGAACTTGTCGCTATGCTTTAACGAGCCTAACGAGAGTGAAACTCGTTCTTGTCTATACGACAAGTTTGTCACTATTGATTTTAACGAGTTTAACGACAATGATAACTTGGTCCTTTTTCAATTTTAAAGAGTCTAAAAAGGGATGGAAAGGAAACTCTGATGATCCTTTTTCGTCATATAATCCCATAACTACAAAAAATTATAAAATAATATGAAAGGGATGAATTTTCGATAGTTTTAACGAGCCGAACAAGAAAAGCGCTCGATCTTTTTGTGTAATAATCCTCAGGTCCAAAAATATTAAAATCTAGAGGAGGGATACCTCGGCAATCTTTTCACATTTTACGAGTCAGGTGAAAAGAGATTAAAGGAGACTCGTTTTTTGAGGAACGAGTTATAATTTCGAGTAGTAGCTAATTCCAGGTAAGGTTTGGAATTTTCCAATCGCGGCAGCGTCACAAGGATGGCTAACAGAATCACTCGTCACAGATGTTCCTCAAAAATGGTAAAAAATCAAATGGAGGCATATGATCAGCCAAACAGAGTGGAGGTGATGATGAGAACACAACCAAGGCTCAAAAGCTGATGATAATGCATTCACAATGGTTATTTACCAGAAATTGGTTCATTTTTTAATGAGCTTAAACTCTGGGGGAAACATTTGCTCATTTCTTAGGTTTAATTTTTAACAAGCTTGAACTTCACATAAAAAATGCTCGTGTCAGTCATATAATAAGGAAATATCATCAATAGATTCCATTTTTTATTGAGCTTGCACCTTTCGAAGCTTTGCTCCACCTCCTTTCATATGCAAGTTAAGAACGACCACCTACTATCCTGGGGGTTAGTTAACTACTAAGGTTAGGTAGGAAAACACTTCCTTTACTCTGTCGGTTCCATCTGGCCTCCAGTGAAGACGAACGGTCAACTTGACCACTCATCCAACTCAAGTAGTTGAAGTTAGTGGAACTATAGAGGTCACTCTCCACTTGCTCACAAAAGTTTGCATGTCCACAGGTATAGAGAAGTAGAGTTTCCAAGTTATCCCTCCTTTTGCCAACAAAACATTTGTTCTATCGGGGAAGGCCTACCTTTTCAGGGAGGTATCTTATCCCAATCTAACCCCTCTTTCCTATACGGATGGGGGTCAGACTAGTCATATATCCTCCACGGAAACCTACCCTATGCCTGAAGTTTCCCTACCGAAGCAAGCCAGGGTGAATGCCCTGTGGGTTTCTATCATGACCTCCTAAATTACTCGCGTTCTTTAGGTGGTCGGACTGGATATTGATGAGACATTCCATGCATGAGAATACCATTTAGGGATGGCATTTGACTATTTGCTATGTATGAGCTAGGGAATGAAAGCTGGTCTACGAGCTAGACCACTCTACCTTCATGTGGAAAACACATTACTCAAATGAGTGAGGAGACAATGGCTCCCATGCTATAAATATAGTCATGCCCAAGGAGTATATTATAATCTAGAGGTCCTTAGACTACCATTACATTCATATAAACGACTTTCCTTCTCAACGTTATGGGAACATTGGGAAGGATCCCTAATGGTCGACTCGTTCCTTTGTTGAAGCCTGTCAGATTTCTCATCTCAAGCAGAAGCGATGGCAAACCAAGCGCTTTCCAAGAAGTCGAGGAAAGGATACTCACAGAAGCCCCTTCATCTATGATAGTTCCGGCCATGACCATTCTGTATGTTTTTACAATGACTTGAAATGGAACATTAGACTGTAGATGAGGTCTTCCTAGTAGATTCCAATCGAAAGAAATGACTAGGTTGCTTGGAGGTGGGACCGAATAGACTGTTGGATATGACTCCGATGAACTTCCTTCCTACGGTAAAGGAACGGGTAGATTGCCCCCATGTTCATCAGAGTCTGTGTTTACGAAAAGAATTTGAATGATGTCGTTCTTATTCTCTTCAATGACTGTATCATCTGAAGATGGACCTTCTGAAGGCAAGACCGCGTCAACTGCCGCCTCGACCTTTTGACTTTCATCTGGTGTGGATTCAGCGGGTTTATCTGATATGATATATGATTCAACCAACCACAATGGCGTGTCAGTTGGATTTTCATCCAGTGATGGACTCGGCAAGAGTTTCTTATATCCAGGAGGAAGCCGTAGCGGTGAAGCCAAATGGTTATCCAAAACTCTTTTAGCTTCGTCTAGGAAGGGACAATGGTGGACGACATGATCGTCTTCACACAATTTACAAGGAAATTTACATTTCCTTTTCTTTCCAGATACTTCGCTTTCACTAGTTGACGGTGCATTTTCAACACGATCAGAGGTTGATGACACCAAATTGTGTAAACGAGGAGACTAGTCCCTTAAGATCCGAGGGATGCAAGGACAATCTCGATGATAGTGGTCTCCTTTGCAAATGACACATGGAGATTTAGGCTTGGACGGTGTAGTGTGTGGATTTTCGCTAGACGATGCATGGTTTCCCCTTTTTGCCTTTGGCTCCTTCTTCTTCTTTTCTTTCTTCTCCTTCCCTTTCTTCTCCTTCTTAGTTACTTGATTTTCATCTTTACCAGCTTCATCAAGCAAATAGGAAGGAGGAGAGGGAGAAACGGATGAAGTAGAAGGTTGGGGGGTAACTCTAGTATCATCTAGTTGCTAACCTGATTGTTCAGGAATCACGGTGTTCTGAATGAAAAAGGTAGAGAAGAGCCATATGGGCAAGCCAATCGTCAATCCTGGAAGTGACAATGTGGTCGTATGAGGTGCACCAACATCTCCCCAAGAGGAGAAAGGACTAGGATTTTCTCCAAGGGGAAATACTTGGTTGATAGACTCCATTTTCCTCAACCTAAAGACCAACGTGGGAACAGTGATATTATTCCGATTAAAATAAATTTTAGACGCTTTGACACAACTTGTTTTTTCAATTTTTAAGAGTCAAGAAAAAAAAAAGATGACTCTAGTCGCCTTTGATTTTTAATGAGCCTGAAGTGACAAGTGCTCATATGGACCTTTTCCTTTAAGGAGTCTGAAAAGGAAGGAAAGAGACTACCTGAAAATCTAGATAGAGGGATTACCAAACCAATCACAAAACTGCAGAATACTTTTTATGGTACGGTAGTCAATCTTCCCGAATGTTGTGTTCAGTGCATTGCGATCGATAGGGCGGCAGACACAGCTTCCTAAGGATAAAGGATATATCCTATTGTGGTCTCCCAATATATACTCAATGGTACATGGGAGCACAAGTCCATACTGGCACTTGTCATCTCAAAGAGGAGGAATCACCCAACCAGCAATGAAAGCGATAGTTACTAAGATTTATGACGCTGGAATATGTCTCTAGCCTAGACTTCTAAATGTTGTGTGTTAGGTTCCAAAGTGTTTTTATGTTCATTGAATTTATTTTACAATTGATCTTGCTTAAGAAATTTGCCTTTCAATTTCACCATGTGATGTAGATATATAATTCCTAAAATGCAATCTAAGATGATAAACAATTGTTTAATATTCTTTTGCAATGAAAATCCTAGCTACTATGGAAAGAGAGTTTAGATTCTTTCAACATAGAGCACACAACACACACTAGAGGCATTGTCCTAAATCAAACCAACAAGCAGTCTAAATGCAAATGCACATGCATGTATTTTTTTTTCACTTTCTTAATGTGTGAACGACAAAAGGAATGCTGAGTACAAATCTGAATTATCTTTTCAAAGCGACAATACTAACAAATTTATCTTCAAAACGAAAGGAAGATAATGACAACACTTTGCTATTTTGAATTGAAAACTGCTTTCGACCCTTGAAAAACCACTAATTCAAATCAAATACAAGGGTAACAGTATAATCAACCATCAAGAACAATAGGATTCTCTTCTATGACTAAAAACGACACTTGCAACACTTCCAAATCAAGAAACAACAGTATGATTAGGCTACTTCTTTATAAAAGAGAACCAAAAATGGCACACAATACATAAAAACATTCACAGTTCCTTGCACAATGGAGGTGGAATGATGGAAAGGAAGAGGATTTCCACAGTGGTATACTGATCACAGACAGCAAAACTCCTGAATAGAGTTGAAGAGAGTGAAGAAAAACCAAAGTCTGAAGGCAAAATTAACCTTTTTTGACCATCGCACCTGTTACATAGGGAATCCAGTATGCATCCCACCTACTACAAATAGGAGGTGCGATGCATACACACTTCCTTGAAGAGAGGGTGCGATGGTACCAATGCGATACTTTTACTTGGTCTTTGGTCACAGTTTGCATCTCAGTTCAGGGATTTAGGCCAAGCAAGTGATGTTCAGTAAATATAAATCACAGGGGTTGATCTAATGAGGTTACTAGAGCCACCACTAGGGCAATTAGAATGTTTGCAAATCGATTGTTCAATTTATAAACAAAACCCAGAGATAGACTGAAGCAACATTGATCTACTTTTCACATGCATAGAAAATGCAGTTCAAAGGCTAGTTGGCTTGACTTCAGGCTCCATTTGTAAGTTTATAAAACAAAAAACTATAGACAAGAAAACAATCTATTCGTTCCCCAGTTGATTCTCCATTTTTTTATCAGGAAATCTAGTGTCCACTCAAAGCTACTAGTCCTACTAAGGCTAGTAGCTATCTTAGAAACAAACAAACTAAAACTACTTTCACTTTCCTTTATGAGAAGTAGATAAGAGGGGAATAAAGGACACCAACCTCAGTCTTGCGCTTGGTTCCTTTCTTGGTTCCTCTCTCTTCTGACAGATCTTTTTTGCTCCTCCTTCAACTACCCAGCTTCAAAGAGCACTTATGGGATCAAAGCAACATAATACTATCAAAGAACAGAGGTCTACAGTCATAAAAAATATAGGACCAGATATATATTGACCACACAAATGCATATATCATCAAACATACAAGAATGTGGAGGAAAACTTGGATAGCTTTATTAATATCAAGAATAGCAAAGAGGATTACAACCAATTGTTCTGACCTAGCGTCATCCTCTCAGCATGAAAGCCCTTCTTCACCTCATGAAAAGCTTAGATCACCCAACACTATGATGTTGCACTAGGAAACCAACAACACTTCCTTAAAAGATACAAGATTCGAGCCTCTGGATCTCTATGATGAGGGATCCATATATAGATGATTGCAGGGGGGTGATTCAGCTTCTGGGATTTTGATTAGTGTCCTCTCTCTGATAGTTCTTTATTCCACTTGGATATTGATGATCTCTTACTCATCCCGGGGCGAATTCAGAGAGGCAAGTGTCACAGGAGAAGTTTCTGGAACATTCCATGACGATCCAACTTGCAAATTGTCTCTGCCATTTGTCTACTCTCGCCCATCACACCCTACAGAAGGGAATTCCAGTATGCATCGCACTTTTTACATTGAGTAGGTGAGATGCATCGCACCCTCTGCACTAGGCAGTCTGTATGGTCCAGTTTTGACCAGTTCTGAGCAATTTTCTGTGGAGAACTTCTGGGAGATGATGTAATCAGCTGACCTTGTTCCTTTAGGGTGTGAAACAACACTTTTAAGGACTTAGAAGCCCTTGGTTTATGGACATTTATGATTGGGGTTGCAGTGCCCAAAAATGTCTATAACAGTTGCCATCAGGGAAAACACTTGTATCATAATGCCAACAAATACCTCGTGCCAATAACTACCAACTAAGGTAATAAGCTCAAGAGCCTCCAACCAATAGTCACGTGGCTTCTAGGAGTTCCATTTCCCTCACAAGCCTTCTGCTACCCTTCCAAGCATTACATAGCCAAGGTATCAAGATCAAAATCCTCCAACTCATAATCTAGTGGCTTCTAGGACAACCATCATAGGCATTCCAGGTACTTATTGATAGGACAACTTTTCCAGCAACAATTGGTGGATCGCCTCAGTGCAAAATACTAACTATGCTCTACACCATTTGGGATAGGAGTCCCATCCAGCATGTGGGCCTGGTTTCCACCATGTTTCTTAGAGATTTTTTTTGGACAAGATGAACGACAAGAATTAGAAAATAAATAAATCTTTTGACAAAAAAAATTAAGTATCTTTATGGAAGCATAACATATGTGATGTTGTGAACATGATAACAACTAATTAACCTGACATGAATATTAAAGGAAGCGATGTTATCAAGACTTCAATTAAAATACATGTGTAAATGGAAATACTTGTTTAATGACTATGAAATAGTTCCTAATCAATAAAAAACATGAAAGCATTTAATTCCATACAATCCCATGTATGATATGTGCTTAAATAAAAAAAATATATCATTTAATGTAAACACATGGAAACAAAATATATACAATCAAATCACTACAATAAGAGTCTCACAATGGTCAACAACACATGTAAGTAATTGCATGTTCGGGCATAAATAGCTTCCAAAATTAAGTTGGAATATTCACAACACCATCGCATGGAATTCCCATGAAATTTATTATTGGAGATACGAATCCACCACTTGAATCCTCAAAAGTTTCTATTAGATCTCAAACAATAAGCATTGGAAAATTTTGATCAAGTTATTGGTCGAAAAATAGTTTCACAAGAGATCGCTAAAAAAGGAAAATGAATTGCCAAAACAACTAGATGCCAAGAATGTTTGGAAAGATGCAACAAGGGAAATAAAAATGCAGTTACATTTGGATTTCCAGAAGACACAAAATAAGGATAGGCAAGTTGAATTTGAAAGAAACAAAGGCAATAAGGACCAAAATACCGATATTTTGTCAAAGTGGACTAGATCAAGAAAGTGAGATCAAGAGAAGGAAATGTATAAAAGCTTAAGGAGGGATTGAAGAGAGGGAGATCAAGAGAATATGTCAAAATGTTGTGGTTGTGATGTTTGAAGGAATTCTTGTCATTCCTTATCATTCTTAGAATTCTATTACATATTTTGATCAAATGGTGATCCACGATCTTGCTTCCACTAATGAGACTTTTATGATGTAAGGATCTAGTTAATAGTGAAAGAGGAGTTGTAGGAAATAATTGTGTATTTGAATGATGATTGGACTATTCAACCCCTTTTAGAATTTTTAATTATAACTTAGAGTTATCTCTGTTATCTTTGCTATGTTTCATTTTTTTCTCTTATGAGTTTGTTATGTCTACAAATTCAAGAACTTATAAGGTGACTACATCTTATGGGTTATTTGTTGTAGTATTCCTTGATACCATTTTGTAATCCCTTATTATGCTAAGTCTCAGAACACCTCAGGTGAGACACCTCTCCTTGCTAATAAGAGAGGTGAAAATATTGATGAATTTCTAGATTATGAGAGAATATTTTGTTGGTGCCCTATGTTTGAACCCATGGTCTACCTTTGTTTAAATTTTATGCTAACAAATGGTTTTCTTTCTAACATCTGGAATATTTTGAAGGGATCTGGACCATGGTGTCAAGGATCCTTATAGAAGATATTCAATTTTGGTGGCATAATTATGTTGATTGATTTATTTTTTAGCAAGCACATTTACAATAGAAAAATTTAGAGTGGGTGGGTTTTCTATGAAGAACCTTCCTGCAACTAATACAAAATATTATGGTGTAAGTTCCTCGAAGAACTTCACAATTGATTGTGCTAGTTGAACATCAAAGGGGGAGCTGGAAATGGTCTTAGGTCTCCTCTTACCTATACTACTACTAATTTAGCTAAATTACATAAGCTAGATACAGAGCTAACCAGTTGTTGATTTTTGGGAACAAGCAACCCTAGAGCGTTATCTTATTGATTTTGCTACAAAATATTGCCTATATTTTTCCAAAGATGAATTCATGTTGAAATATGGGTTGTGGGGAACGTTATTGAAGGAAATCCCCCTCTCGATTAAATTTGTTATGGTGGAATAAAAATTATTTCCATTTCAAGGAAAAATATAACATCTTAAAAATATAACTACTAGTAGTAGGATCTAGGGGAAAGATGTTCCCTAGTTGTGGAAGATGAAGATGTTATTTTGAAGGATGTGGATGAGTCATGGAGGGCTCAATATTTGAGAGCACAAAAGAGGTTTCATATAGTTGATGAATGGTGGGAGAAAAATTTGCATGGGATCTTAAGATGACAATTAGAACTACGCCAAATAAGAGAGGTGTTGAGTAGTCCAAGATTGCAAGTAAGTGATGATGAGGCTAATAAATAGGTAAACTATATGGGCCTTAAAACCACTCCCCATATTATTAAAATTAACTTTTCTCACATTTACTTACATATTTTATTATAAATTTCTTAATGAGAAGGGTAAAGGTGAGATGTTATGTGATGTGGCCAAATATGCATTAATTCTAGGAATTTGAGTAGTTTTGGGCTAATTTAAGTGTAGGAACTTGAAGTGGAAATGCAAGAGGGATTTTAGGAGATTTGTCTCCCTCCTTAATTGCTCAAATCATTTGATGATTCCTCCACCATATCCCATAAGCTCAGAGTTACAAGCAGCCAATCCAACCGAGTTCATTAGCAGCCAATCCAGTGATAGTGAAGAAAAGTCATTCTCAAGTTTGGGAGCCAATTCTCCCTAATTTTTAGGAAGTTATTGTTAGCATCAGTTTTTTTAAATAAGAAGGCCAAGGGCCTCATTAGGATTCAATTTTTTGTGTTATCCAAGAGGAAATTTAGAGCGAAACACTGTGACTATTAATCTTATGTTGTGTTTTACATTTTGATGATAATGAGAAGGTTTACCTTGATCTAGTACTGAGTTGACTCAGAGGGTTGAAGCTATTGGGTTAGGGCCAAACCCTAGTAGTATAGATTCCTCTTTTTCTACATGTATTCTTAGATTAAAATCATAGTTAGGTGCTCAAGTTATTTCTGCTTTGTTTAGTTTTACAAGTATTTGAATGATTATCTATTCTTGTCTCCATTAGTTGAAGAAGTAGATCAGTGGTACAGTAGTGAGAAGGAATACTTCAGAAAATATTGTGATAGGGGCCTCTTCCTCATCTCCCTCATGGGATCATGGTTTGAGATCCACACTCTCACAACCCCAAAAACATATTTATCTTTTAATAATTGCATAACTTAGGGCTCATTGTTGAAATAATCCCTATTTATGATTTATTGGAAGCTCCTATAGTTTTCATCTTGTTTCTTGAGTTTTATGTAGTTTAAGAAGGAATTTGATTTCATAGATCTAGTCATTAGCCATCAATAAATCAATTTTCTCAAATTCAACACATATTTTCCCTATTTATATGAATTTATGCATAAATGAAGAGAAGAACATGTTTTGTTGTAGAGATTGTTGATCTGTAGGGAGGAACTCATCCCACCAACCTCATTTAAGTCTTCTCCACCTTCTTTCAAGGCCTACCAACCCCTAATCCAAATGTCTGTTTTATAGCCACATTGGGAAAATCCAACAATCCCAAAGCATTGGGAGGAACCTTGGGTAATGTGCACCTACCCTACAACCTATTTCACCATCAAACATCTTTCCAGCACTTCATTTCATCTTTCCTACCTTCCTATGGCCTCTAGCTAACTTCCTGTAGAAAACGAGGACATCCTGTAGGAGTTCTTATAGAAGCTACAGGATCTCCTGTAGCAGCCTGTTTAAACCCGCTTTTGAGCATAAATGATAGTTGAAGCATAAGGTAGGCACTCCACTTGAATTCCATGACTCTCAGTTCCATTTTAGACCAAATCTTCCATGCCTTCCTCCCTTGCAAAGATCATATTGTTTAACTTAGCATTTATATTTCTAAATAAAAAATTAAAACTCTTTTTCTTTCATTTCATCATGAGATAGATAGTGCATGCATACATCAATCATAGAGTGATAGGATAACTTCCCATGTCCACTTAGTCCAAATAGCCAACTGATAAAATGCAAGGTTAGATTAGTTCTTTTCTGCAAGTAATGTGTGTCATTTCTTAGCTAGATTATTTTATGGCATTTCATAGCACTTTCCATTAAGCACTTTCATTTCCTAAATAGGAAATCATTTACTTTCTTGCATTAAAGAGTAGCTTTATATTCATTATTAATAGTGAGACTTCTTCTAGTCAATAGAAGACTGGTTTAAAAACCATAGTGGTCTATTGCCCAATTGAAAAGTGATGAGAGTAGAATGTTGCATCTACTGTGCATATAGCACTGTCACCTCCAAGTTTGTATGAAACCATGGGTTGATAAAGTAAATTTGGTAGCCCTAGGAGTTGTAGCATCCCTACTACAATACTGAGGCTCATCACTTTTTGGTGCCATTGCTGGGGAGGTGTCTAGGTAGATGTAATTTATGCTTTCCTTTCTATTTGAAATTCAGTAAAGACTTGCAATTTCTACTTTCTTTCTATATTTCATTCAATAGATAGTTGCAATTTATACTTTCTTTCTATTTTCCAAGTAATTCTGAAAATAAACTACAAAAAATATATTTCATGCCTCGTAGGAGTAGAGATAATTTAGGAATAAAATTAATAAATACCCACACACCATCAAACAACTGGCCTTCCCTCTTCTTCGGTGGTTGTCAGCTCCCCTCCCTGATTACAGGGGAATTGGAGGACCCAGTAGGTGAGCCACAAGAGATCTTTAAAGAACCTATTGGAGTAGAAGAAGAAGAAACCATTCCACACACTTACAACATGGCTTCAAACAGAAGTGAAGGTACTTTCCCCATCATGGAAACCAATGGAGATGCTAGGATGAAAAACATAAGCCCCTTTGTGCTTCGTCACTTCAATGGCTTAACCTCATAATACACTGATACCCTTTTGTTTGAGTTTGTTATCATCTACAGAACCTATGTCTCTACCTCTCATGACAAGAAGTTGAAATTGTTCCCATCCACCCTTAAGGATGCAACCTTGCACTGGTTCATGGGTTTACCTGGGGACATCACTACCTGGGCTTAGATGCAAAAACCCTTCAATGACAAGTATAGGGATTACTGAAGGTCAAAGGATACGAAAGAAGAAATCTTCAGAATGACGTTGGGACATGATGAAGAATTGGAAGATTATGAGGAAAGGTTCCAACTCAGCTACAAAAGGGCTAGATGCACCCTCGATCCTAAATCACTCAAGTTAGTCCTTCGTAGAGGGATCATGAAAGATATCCTAGAAACCCTAAACATGTTGTCTGGAGGGGACATCTACTAGCTATCTTATGATGATATGAAGACATTTTTCAAAAAATTATTATAGGGCAGCTAGAAAGAAGGGTAGGGTTAATCAATATTTGGCCAGTTCATCCTCCGCCAACACATCCATAAAAAGGGAAATTGGGAACATGCTGGAGGATTTGAAGAGTGAAATGTTTCATAACCTTGTTGTACAAATGGAAACCATGCAGACAAAGAGGAAGCGGGAGGAAGTAGAAAGAGCCTTCGCTATCTTTTTCCCTAGATGCACTAGGAGATGCCCTAGAAATGAATGTCGATTGAATCTTATAGAGATATGGTCAATCTATGAGGAAAACCACTCCACGGACAAGTGCCCTTCTCTTTCTGAATTGAAAGTTGTGTATCAAGGAAGTGAAGATGTGACTGAACAACTCTTCTATCAACCAAAGGAGGTCTCAAGGACCTCAACCATAATAGTAGGGCATGCAAGCATAATCCTATTCATATTACAACCACAATTAGAATGCATTCATTCCCCATTGGTGTCCTCTTGCTCATCCTTCATGGTCCACACCTTCTCCCTGATATTATACACCTTAATACCATTCCCAACCTACCAATCAATCCTTTCAGCCATATGCTCCCACACAACCTTAGTGGAATAACCATCACACAAGTGGAGGCCCCAATTCAATAATCTCCATCCTTACTGCCTCCAACTCCATCTCAACCACAACTCTGTCACCCTTCTCCACCCAAGAAACCTCAGATGCCTTCTTAGCCAAATATGAACCTGAACAACAAGCATGCACAACAAGTCTATAGTGGAGAGACATCCTACCCTATCTATACTTTGGAAATTCAAGAAATAAAGCTTAGGTCTGGAAGAGTGATTCTCGATAACCAAACTCCATCTTTACCTAAGGAGCTCGAAGAGGAAAATGAAGAGAGTGTTCCTCAAGCAATTACACCTCCTTTTCCTAAGAGACTAATCCATCCTAGCTAACACACACTAGAAGAGACTGAGCTTCTGGCTGAATTGAAAAACTTGTGTATTAAAATCCCACTCCTCCAAGCTATCAAGGATGCCCCCATATACAACAAGTTAATTAAGGATAAATGCTTCAAACATGTTGGGAGGAGGAAGAAGGACACCCCTACCATTAATGTCATTGGAAAAATGTTTGACTTAATGTTGGGGAGATTGATTTTCCCAAAGTATCTAGACCCTCGAAGTCCTGTGGTAGATGTGCACATTGATGGCATCATTGTCCCACGTACCTTGATTGATCTTGGGGCTTATTTTAGTGGCTACAACAACCCTCCAAAATGTTTCCTTGGCTTCATTTTGGGGCCTCCCTACCAACCATCCTCAGTAGCATGTCTTTCTTTGTCAAGTACACAAGCTTTAGTGATTTTCTAGGAGATTGCTAGCCTGTGCATCAGAGCTTGTTGAATTCCACTCATAGACTATTTCTCCGGACTTGGTCTAGCTATAGGCTGAGAAGCTCCCTCAATAAATTGTGCAATTCTGGAGGGGAACTAGCCTTCCCTCAAGAAATTTCGCAATTCTGTCTGGAAGCCTATTGAACTCCAGAATTGCACAAATCTACCTGTCAAGCTTCACTGAGAAAATTGCACAATTTCTCCCAACAGGACTACTCAGGCTAGAAATTGCGTAATTTTGGGTAGAAGTCAGTTGCTTGGCCTGGAAATTGTGTAAATATTCTGGCCAACTAGCCCAAATCCCTCCCATAAATGCACATTTTTCCCCTCAGTTGAGAAGGTTGTCGCATGTGCCAATGAGTTAACCAGTTCCACTCAGGACCAAAAAACTTTGACTTGCATGCATGGGCTACTTTTTCCCAAAATAGAAAAATCAACATGAAAAAGCATCCCTATATTTTAGGGAGCTATTTTTAGCAGTTAGAGCTCTGACATCCCACAACACATCTAGGAGTCTTCGACACATCTAGCTCATCTATTCACGGGTAAGTTGGCTTAACTTGTCTTTTACAACATTTCTGTCAAGTTTTCTATTTTCTCTTATGTGAGTCTTGTTTACTTTATTTATATGAATGCTTGTTGTCGTTTACATGCATACTAGCTTGTACTAGCACTGTTTCATTTTTCGTTAGCATCTCACTATTGTCGCATGCATGAAATTGTTTTGCACGAATGGTCACTGATTTGGTGACTCGCTTCACCCACATGCATGTTTTTTTGTTTTCTGAATATTTCATTAACTGTTTGCATGCACAATCATTCACTCCTACTTACACTCAATATCGTCATGCATTCACATTCACATTTTCTTTCAGTTTCCTGTCAATAGGTCTGGGCAGCCTTGGCCCACACTCTACCTCACCGAGACAACATTGCATAATTCTGAAAGGGAAGGCTATGTATTCCTCTCAAGAAATGTGCATTTATGTCTGGTGACTATCCTCCAGTATTTCATTACGTAATTCTGAGGGATAGTGATTGCTAGCCTAGAAAATTCTGCAATGCAATCACTGGGCCTCCAACCACTGCTATCTTAAATTATGCATTGCATAGTTCAGCAACCACTAGGCCAACCTAGATTTCACATTGCACAAATCCAAAAGCAATTCAGCCTCCCCAGATAGTTGAGACTACCTATTGTGTAGTTCTAGCAACCAGGCTCCCAGCCACCCAAAAAACATTGTGCAATCCTTTCCAGTCAACCCCCAGGTATGTCACATGTCGTTCCTCAAGTTTGCTTTGGTTTTAGCTGATAGATTTCTTTCCATGCATGTCACTTTGTCTCCAGATCTAGCAGGTATTTGTCCACCTCTTATCAGTTCAGAATCAATGGCATCCAAGAGAGCAAGATCAAAGGACATTGCTGGAAGGGAACCTAGAGCAGCAATTGACCAAGTGTCTAAAAGTTTGTCGATCTATGAGGACACCAAGCTGATTGCATACAAGGAATCAAGATGAAATGAAAATAGGTCAATGATGCATTTGAAGGAACATTTTGGGAAGACCACAAAGACTGCCAAGTCTAGATGAACATCCACAAGTTTGCCATGTACCGGATTGTATGTAGATATCCCATGCTCCCATGCATGGAGATGATACATTGGATCATCTCGCACACTGATCCTGAGATGATGACATTGATTAATGTTATCCTCCTTCAAGGCACAAAATTATGATGAGATGTATCAGATGTGGAGGCCTGTGATAACCATGGAGACTCCTTTTAACATAACCAGTAGTAATGTCAACTCGAGAGATATCTTGAAGAACTGGGTGAAGGAGCCAGCTAAATTCAGGATGACACCTAACCAGGTCTACAAGGAAAAGATACTACGAAAGGCTTATCAATACTTGGCCATCTTTGGATGTCATCTATATGGCCAGAAAGCACAAAAACCTTCCTAGAGAGTTGGGTGATCGCATTGGACCAATTGGCCAGAGAAGGAAAAGCATGCAACTGTTTCGACATGTTGGCTCATGATCTAAAGGAACAAGTAACAAGGTCTCAAAAGCCTCCCAAAGGTATGTAAGAAGGAATATGCATGTCCGCCCACATCTTGGATGTGATCTGTGCCCATCAGGCATTCCTTGGCTTGAAGTGGGCATGGACACCAACAGATACCTCTATGAACACTTATTGTAAGATTTTGTCCGAATGCAGCTTCAGAGGAGTTATCACACAGCTGTCCGATCATTTTTTCACCCCAATTTACAAGATGATATTCGAATAGGATCCACCCTGCATGTCGAAGGTAGCAATGGAGGCACTGATCGACATAGCTTATTGGTATGCCTCACCGTTCAACACCTTCATATAGATGTATAGCGCAGAGAAGCTTCCACATGCTCTACCGAATTTTTCCTTGGACAAGCTTGTCATGCAAGAAGTATCATATCACATCTCAGTAGGATTGACAACTAGTTTTCACCAAAAGAAGAAGACAGCTTAGCCTACTCTTCCATTATGGATCGGGTTATATGAGATATGGAGTTTCAAGCATGCAGATGTCAAAGCAGAGAAGATGAAGAAATATCCATTCGACCTCTGAAGTTACAATATGTATGATCTGCATTGTCTTGTGAAAGATCATTGTGCGAGAGTACAGTTCAACTGGGTCCATGGGGCATGACATTGGGTAGAGGAAGATGCATGGAGATATTTTTACAACTCCTCTAGATTAAATGAATCAATTTGTCTCGCCGTGGAATGCATAGCAAAGTAATGTGAAGTAGCATCCGAAGAGCACCAGAAGCAGCAACAACAGTAGAGGTAAACATACCAGTGCGCGACAAAGGCAAGAGGAAGATTGTCGACCGCATGGAAGAAGAGAAAAGTTGCAAGTTCCGAGCAAACCCACTTGTGTATAAATAAGCTTTGGAAATAGAGGCAAAGAGGCAACAAGGTAACAAGAGAAATGTGCAAAGGGAGAGAGAGAAACAGAGAATGGATGAAAGAGACAAGGAGTTGCATGAGCTGAAGGAGAAACTCTAGAAGGAACAAAAGCTACGTAGACAGGAGAAGGAAGCACAAAAATAACAAATACAGTAGGGGACACAACTTGTACATATATATGAAACTGTGCCCATACAGATATTAGACTCATCATAACAATTGGTATTGGGTAGACACGGTGAACCATCACAGGAGTAGGACTTTGCTCAAGAGATAGAGCAAGCACTTGAATAAATGGATACAGATATGGAGAAACATAAGTTAGAGCAAGACATCAACCTCATGCCTCACCACCAAGAGGTTGACCCACCAGTTTCATCGTGTCCAAAGGAAGACAAACTCCCAAGTGACTAAGGAGACACTAAAATCCTTGGAGACAATTCGGAGGAGAAGATGCACAACATCTGATTCAACGAGTCCTAACATAGAGTTTTTCAATCTCGTAAAGTGTTGACTCCATATGATCATACATCTCCTACGGAGTTTGAGGAATGAGTGATAATTTCTAGTGTGTGCAAACATTTAGTAGCATTGGCCGATGCTACCAGAGCATATTCCAAAGCCACTAGCTTGAATGTTCACTTCCTGATAGCTGAGAATGAGTGAATGGCTAAGGACCTATAGATGTCCAAGTAGGGAGGAGAATTGGTTACACCATTTGCCTGAGTAGAATTGAAGAATGAAATATTGGATGAAGTATTGTCCCTTGACATAGCCATGCAAACATTGTATTTCAAATTTGGTACCTTGCATAAGGCATTCATCCATCTCAACAGATGGCAGCAGCAAAGTTCTAGGAGAGCATGTGTCTTGTTGAACGTTCATGATGATATTGACTACATGAAAACATGGGCAATGAGATGCAAGGTAGCCTCTCTTCACTTGCCTAAGATGATAAATCCCAAAGAGGTCGAGGTGAAGGCACGCATCTTGAGTCAGATCTGGAACTATGAAAATCTCCCACAGGTCATCACTAGTCTACAGGCTTCCCATGCACATGTACTCAAGAGTATGGATGTTGTTGTGCATACACATGCAATCCCACAAATTGGGAAAATCACCCATTTGAATACAAAGGCACAGGTTTGACTAGAGCTTGACTCATACTTTGACAAGTTGATGCACATAGCCACTAGCCCAAACTTGTCAATTAGTGGATACACCATGCACAAGTATGTTGTTGGTATGACCGCAGTCAAGAAAATGATGCACATGCTATCAAAAGAGTTGGACAGAGGAGCCTGAGCAGTGTACCCGGATGTTATGGAGGCAAGATTTCATTTCCAGAAATATGTCACCTTAGAGGACACAGACACCATCATAGACTACCAAGCTTGGCATCAGTTCGCTATTGTCGACCACCAGGAGGATGTCTAAGAGCTGGTCTTCCAACAGTTGTCCGAGTCATAGTGATGTCTTGCATGGCTTGCTCAAGCCATTTTGTCTCACATGGGTACATGTGCATTATAATGTAATGTCTTGTCAAGTGTAAGTTCAAGTGTCGATAGTTGGATGTAAAAATCATAGAGTAGATGAAGAGTCATCGGGGTAGATGAACTCTCACAAAGGGGAATGTCAAGGGCCACCCCACCCTTTGGTATAAATAGTCTCTCATAACTCATTCTAGATGCTTTGGTTAGCTAGCCTTCTGATAGGAGTATCTTCAAGAAAGATTGGATAGTATTGTAATGAGCCTTAACTTCTGCACTACGAAGAGCTAGTATATCTCTTTGGAGGAGCAGGTGGTTGTGGCTGTAATGTTACACCATCAAAACTAGTGGTTGGACATGGATGTATTGTATGACTGGAACTTACACTTCTTAATATAACAAAGCCATCATATTTCATGCATATGTTTTATTGTATTTCATCTATCTTGAGTACTCTAAATGATATATGTATCTGTTTTATTATGCACACATGTATAGCTATTTCTATATATGTATGTATGAATCTTTCTAAAATGTGTTGGTGGATTAATCATCACTTTGGATTGCTCGCTAACTTGTCTTCCATGTTGTGATGCATCTTTGCTCAGGTGTTCCCTTCTTAACTTTGTGCTATCATAGGTTTCTAAGGGGCGCACTCACCTCACCCTTCGTGTGTTAGAACTGCTCATGCACCTTCCTTGGCTTACTACATATGTCACACCCTTACTACCAACCAGGGCATCTTACTTGCCTCTGTGTGAAACCGTTGCCAAGGCATTACCGTACGACCCACTACTGGGACTCCTACACCAAATAGTCTGAGGTCTAATTGGGACTTCTTACTGGGGAGATCCCTTGGCATGTTGGCAGGTCCAACACCATCAACATTTCTCGCGCTAGAAGGAGGACCAGATGACAAGTTGTGTCCTCTCATCCTGTTTTGAACCTTTGCATATCTACCATGGAGTCTTGCACTCTCCTCCATCCACAATGTTTTTTTCATGTTGAATTTGTCACCATCTGGATAGAGTTTTTTGATCTCTTGTTCACATACATGTATGATTCTGAAGGAAAAGTGGCCTAGCCTAAGTTCTTACATGAATTCCTTGCCATGCTTCATGAGGAAGATAGATGTTCTAACGAAAAGGCCAGTCTGTTGCTTGCATACACACTTCGTGAATCCCCACATTGGTGGTTGTGGAGCCTACCGACTGACAACATGCACTCACTTGAGAACTTATTTGATCTCATTGAAGTACTCTCTATCATTTTGATCTAGAACATCTTGAACAAAAAAAGTTACAACAATGCACGCTCTGCATGAATCACCTATGGATTTTTCGTAGCACTTCTGCGATTTGTAATTTCAAGCTCCGAAGAACTAGATGAAATTTCCTTATCTTGGGATAGTTTCAAGTACTCTCTTAAGAAATCTACCTATCTCAAGAAGAAGTTACAGCTCAAGCCTCGCTCAACATTCTTTAGTGATGGAGTTGCACAATCAAAGATGGATATGGTCACTGTCACAAGTGACTGCGCATCGTACCCTCATCAAACAGCTCCACCACGGCAGAGTGATACAGGAGATCATTCTCACACATTTGTTCAGCCATCACATCCTCCCAAAATCACTTCACTTAATTTTCACACAAACTTGGTTGTGATTCCATCAAGTTTTCAGATGCATTTTGTACCACAACCTCTATCTCCATACTCGGATGATCCTCCAGATGATACTACCTTCTATTCTTCCATTCCAGGCTTTCACTTGTTGTGAATGAGTATCAAGCCATCAACAAAGTTGGTTTTCCACAACCAAAATGCGTTTTCATTCATGAAGAGTATGACAGGGAGCTTTAGCATCAACACTAGCCTTCTGTCTAAGCCTCCTCCATTCTTTCCTGACATATTTGGTGAACCTGCCATCCATGATTTCACATGTTTATCTTCATCCATGGATGCACCCATTGCTGATCACTCACAGGACACACCAGATGTTAGTCCATCATTCGACAATGGAGATAAATTATTCATTGAAAATCCACTTGATCTTTCATCTTCCTTTCTCTAGAAACATAGAGGACGGATTTTTCTGTTTCTCATCTACCCCTCTATTTGATTCATCAGATCATGAGGATTCCGATGAAATCATTGATTTTTCTGATCGTGGCTATCATGACCTATTTACTCCCATATTTGGTCATGATCATGATTTTATCATAGTTGATTTTTAAAAGCCACCAATTTATGATGATCTATCTGACGACAAAGTCGAAACACCCCAGACTGTCGAGGCACTTTAGCCCAAACTGATGGTTATGTCAGGCCCTCGTTGTCCATAGGTTGGTTTCACTTTTGATAAGGAAATTGTTCAATAAACCAAGGCTCCTAATAACTCATCTATATGCATTAAAGATCAATATCACACATAGATCATTGTTCCTCCACTCGAGCTGCAAGATCCCATCACTCATGCATTGGAAAAATCTTACATTGAAAGCACATGTGCACAACACAGGCTGTCTTTGTTTCTTTTGTTTTCTTGCATGTCACTGTCAAGGGCATGTGTATGCTTCAAAGTTGCACGTGGTGTCGCATAGCACCATGATAAGTCCACAGATTGCATGTCATGTACTTGCACTCACTTATGTCCTATGGACACTTTTAAACATGAAGTGTGTTTGTCTTCGTTGTTATATCTTTCTTGTTTGTTGGTTCACACAACTGGGTTACTCGCAGACCAAACCCTCATGAACATGGGTCAACCAATGTGCCGATGGATGCATTGGAAATATCACTTCATATGATCAAGCCCATGCATCATTAGCTTAGGAGTAGTAGTGTTTGCTTTCAGTTTGTTTCCTTGCATGCTTGTTTGCTTATTTTATTTGCATGTTTGTTCGTTTGCTTTCTTGTTTTCTTACTCACTTTTCTTTTACTTTTGCTTCTGCAATCCTTTGTTGTTTGTTTGCAAGTTTTGTTAGTAGGTTAGTTTTGCATGAAACCGTGTCTGACTCTTGAAACAAGCTAGGTAAATTACAAGAGGCCTTGTGCAACTATCACTAGTTGGTTATTTGTGACCCTACCTGTGTGTGAAGAAATTGTTACATTTGGTCCATGATATGTTGATGGAAAATATGTACTATTTGAGGTGAACGTTGGTGAAAACATAATGCTATTAGTGTCACCTACTCTAGTCAGTTGTGTTCGGGTTAACCCTTGTCAGCTCAGTCAAGTAGAGTAAGGTGAGGGAGAAAACCTTAACAATCACGTCAGAGGTATATAACAAACTACTTCTTTGAAGGAACAACCTTTTCTACTCTCAACAATTCGGGATCCCTCTTCCACCTCTGAAATGAATAAATACTATGCACAGTTATGAAAATGAAAAATGAAAAAATGAAAAGTGAAAAATTTCAAAAAAATGAAAAATGAATGAGGCAAAAGAAGAGAAATGCTTCCTGTGCAGAGAGGTGATGCAAGTAACTCCTTCGGGGTACTGACCAGGCTCGCTAGCAGCAGAGCGATGCTTGTGTTCATGTGTGACTCCATGAGGGTATTGTCCACGCTTGCTGGCAGTGGAGTAACACCAGAGATGAAACTAAGACTCTGACAAATATACTACTTGTGCACCAATATACCCCTCAACCCCAATCAAAACAGCAATGTTGACTTGGCTTGGAATGTGTGTCAATCAACCAAGAACCTTGTAGATGCTACATCTTACAATTAAGCTATTGTGAAAACCAAGACAAACTAAGAACTAAATAATACTTCTGGAGGTGTTAGACTTGCTTTTCACGAACAAGGTCCATTCATAGAGTTGGAGTTCTACCAGTGTGTCACCAAGTGTTGTAGCCACTACAAACACCCTCCAAAATTTTGTCTTAGCTTTGTTTTGGAGCCTCCTTACGAACCATCCCTAGCAGCATGTATTGCCTTATTAGGTACACAAACTTCAGTCATTTTCTAGTGATTGTCAGCCTGTGCATAAGATCTTTTTGCATTCCCCTCACAGGTTGTTTCTTTGGACTTGGTCCAGTTGCAAGCTAAGTAGCTCCCTCAAGAAATTGTGCAATTCTGGAGGGGAACTAGCCTTCCCTCCAGAAATTATTCAATTCTATTTGGAAACTTGTTGGGCCCCAAAATTGCGCAAATCTGCCTATCAAGCTTCATTGCGAAAATTGTGCAATTCCTCCCAGCTGGACTGCTAAGACCAAAAATTGCACAATTCTAGGAAGCACTCAACTGTTCAGCCCAGAAATTGCGCAAAACCTTCTAGGCAGCCAGCCCAGCTCCCTCCCAGAAATGTGCATATTTTCACCTTAGCTAAGCAAGTTGTTGCATGTTCCATTGAGTTGACCGGTTCCACCCGAGATTGGGAAAACTTGACTTGCATGCATGGGTTTCTTTTTCCTACAATAGAAAAAACAACATGCAAAAAGCATCCTTAGATTTTAGAGAGCTATTTTTAGCAGCTGGAGGTTACATGAAAAGATCATTTTAGAATCTTTCATCAAAGTGTCACTTTTTCCTAGATTTGTGGCATGTGTGTCATGAGCCTCAAACTTTTTTATTCAATGCTTGAGAGCTCACTTATTCACATCGATCTTCGAGCTCTAACATCCCACAACACATCCAGGAGTCTTTGACAAATCCAGCTCAATTATCCATGAGTAGGTTGCCTTAACGTGTCTTTTGTAGAATTTCTATTGCTTTTGTGTTTTTGCTTGTGCGAGTGTTGTTTGCTTGATTTTTGTCAACACTTGTTGCCGTTTACATGCATACTAGCTTGTACTAGCACCATTTTAGTTTTTGTTAACATCTCACTGTTGTTGCATGCATGAAACTGTTTTGCACGAAGGTCACCGATTTGGTGAATCACTTCACCCACATTCTTACACTCAGTATCGCCATGCATTCGCATTCACATTTTCTTTCAGTTGCTCATCAGTGGGTCTGGGTAGTGTTGGCTCATACTCTTCCTCACTAAGATAGCACTACGCAATCCTGAGAGGGAAGGCTCTGTATTCCTTTCAATAAATGTATATTTATTCCCAGTGACTTTCCTCCAGTCTTGCATTGTGCTATTCTAAGGGACATTGACTGCTGGCCCAGAAAATTGCGGAATGCAGTCACTAGGCCTGCAACCACTACCAGCTAAAATTGTGGATTGCACAGTTCTAGCAGCCAAAAAACCAACCTGGATTGTGCATTGCGCAAATCCAAAAGCCATCCAGCCTGCTCAGACAACTGAGACTTCTTTTTGCGCAATTCTGGCAACCAGTCTCCTAGCCTCCCAGGAAAAATTGCATAATCCTTGTCAATCAACACCTAGCTATGTCACATGTCATTCCTGTTAGTGTCAGTATCTGCATACTTCCATCAAGGATCAAAATTCTCTCTTTGCATTTTCATTTTAGGGGTCCCATACTGAAATTTTACATCATTTCATTAGGTCATGTCAAACTGATCCACTAATGGTTGTCTTCTCTTCAGAAAATCTAAATTGGTCCCTCATAGAGTATACTTGTTGACCCTTCTTCAGGTTGTCTTCAGTCATGGTTTCATGGTTAATTTGCAATCATGCCTTCATTAGGTCATTTGGCATGTTTTCATTAGGTCATAGGGCACGTTTCATTAGGTCCTCGGGTTTCATCACCAAGGTCAAGAGCATGATTTAAAAATGTAAATAAAGGTCAGCAAGGGTATGAGGAGGATGAATAAGTCAAGCATGATGGCTTATAGGTTAGAGACAATATATCATTATCTTTTAACCTAATGTAATTTTCACCTCAAAAACATGTTTTTGAGGTGAAAACAGAGTATTTTGAGTTTATTTGTATTTATTATGTAATTTTAAGTCACTATATGTAATAAATGATCCCAGTTGCACTAGAGCATCTCTCCTTATTGCAAAACAAAGAAACACTGCAAAAATCAGTTCAAGTTGAGTATTATTCACCTGAAAATACACAAAGAAGCAAAAGGCATTAAAAACAGAGTTTTGAAGAAGGACAAGAAACATTAGAAAGTGGGTTTTTCAAGTGAAAAATCAAAATCTACTCTATTTAAGCTCTCACATGTCATTTTCAAGTTCATTATTCTCATTTAGCATGTAAGCAGTCAAAAAGTGAGAAGAAGAAGATAGCTTGAGCGAGTTTTGGGTGAAGAAGAGTTGGCGCCGCACTTCTGGAAATTAGCACTGCACGTATGGGGCAATGGAGGAGTGGCGCTATGTGTTGGCAAACTAGCGCTGCATGTTTCAAGCAGGCAGGTCGGCGTTGTGCATTGAGAACTTGGCACTACACGTTGAGGCCCGGCACTCCGCATCTAGAAAATTTTGAAGTGCTAATTTACACTGTGCTGCGCTTCTAGGGTGGCACTATGTGTCTGTATAGTGGCGCTGCGCGTTTAGTAGAAGGGCCCAAAAGCTCTCAAAACTCTAAGAAACTTCAAATTTTCCCTCTCCTACCTGCATACAAGTAAGGGGTCCTCCATACTACATTGATTGGTTTGCAATTTAAAGTTATAAGCTAAATTTTCATATGGAAAGTGCCTAAACCCTAAAATTCTCCCTTCTTATGCCTAAATCCCTAAACCCTCATTGTTCCTCCTATCGCCTATCACTACAGCTCTAAACTCTTTCCCTATCCCTATTCCCCTATCCCCTTATCCATTATACCTTTATCCCTATTCCATAACATCCCTATCCCTTTTGATCCCTCTTCCCAAAGGGTAATTTCTCAAATAAGACAAGCCCTACGTTTCATTTTTATCATTCCTACTCCCTCATTCATTTTCTAGCCCATAAGCTCATCTCCCATCCCCTCACTCCTAAAACAATTTCACTCATTCCCTTCATACAAAATCAATTGCAAACATGGAAAAAGAGGACCAAGACTATGAGGAGGAGGAAAAAACAGGCAGGGACACTTCAATAGATAGAGCTAGGCAACAAAGAAAACCACACAAGGGAGGCAGGATTATCAGAGAAGACCCATCAAACCTTAGAGAATTGTAGGCCTCTCAATTGGCTGTCACATGTTTTAGATATCTTGGCTGCTATGAGTTCTATGAGTAGGTAGAGAGAGTTCAACACCACCCTGAGCTCGCCAGAATTTTTGTAGCTCATCTCCAGGACAACAAGGTGACTCTTGCTAGGGTAACCTTCACAGTCTCACCATCCATCATTATAAATGCAACCAGGATTCCAAATGGAGGGCAGAAGTGGTACAAGGACCAAGACCTAGATGAACACTATTATGAGCCTTATATCAAACCCTGGTACAGAAATGAGGTGAAAATACTTTTTCCTTTCAGATTCCTTGAAGACAAGTATGTCTCCATGATGAAAATCATCATGAAATATTTCACTTGTGAGGGAATATTTTCCAAACTGTACACCTATCACATCAGGCTCTTCATGCATTTTACCACGGTGAGGATGTTGAAACTCCCTTATTTCTTGTTCAGGAATATTGAGAAGATGGCTCATTTTGTCCAAAAGAAGCCATACCCTCAGCATATGAGTAGTCTCTATCATTATTACCTAATCAATATGATTGTGCTTCATCATCTTAGTCTCCTCAACATCTCTTGGGAGAAATTTATTTCTCATGACATCTTCAGGGGTCCTCAAATTCCTCCATCAGTATCTCAAGAAGTAGGGGGGCCTTCTAGCAGTGCTCAGGTGAGAATAGATGAGGAGGCCAAAGAGAATATGAGGTGCCCGAGACTTTCATGACATATCAAAGGGGCACAAGGATATTGTTTGCAGCCAATAGGCAAGTGTTTTCTCCACTGGATGTGGAAGGGACCTTGCGTTCTTCATCAACCCATATGAAAACACTAGCTCCACAGGATGTGGAAGGGGCTCTACCTTCTTCATCAACACAACAGGTATAGGTGCAGTAGCTACACAAAGGGAAGGAAAAGATGTCGGAAGAGAGTTTTGATGGTGAGGAGGGAAGATAATTTGACTTGATAGAGCATGATGAGACGGAGCAACGTTATACTCATCATGGAGTGGAAATCATTGACTTAGAGGATCAAGACGAAGAAACCGTAAAGGAAATCATCATACAAGAAAAGGAGGCTCAAGTACAAGCTCTAATGGACAATTTGGAGAGGACCAAGTATGTCATCACACATTTGGAACAATAAAACAAGCAGTTGAGTGACAAGGAAGTCCTCATGGAGCTGGAACTGCTCAAGGAAAAACAACAAAGTGGAAAAGAGACACAAGTCATTTTGACTTACATTAAGAAGGAGATTGAAGATGATAGAGAGACTTGGCTGGAGAGAGTCAACTTGCACATTGAGAAGTTTCTACAAGAGGCCAATAGAGACAATCAGATGATCAGAGACATGGCATATCATTACAGGACCCGAAACAAGATTTGCAATATGAGGGTCAAGAAGATGAAAGCTAGGTTAAGGTGGGTTTTGAAAGGAAGAAAGGAGGAGGATAAGATTAGGTTACCTACTGAAGCTTTCTTGGCTCATCAAGACACTTGATGATGGTGCTTCTCACCAATTTTGGGCAAGTTTAGAAGAAATTTTGTCATTCCCAAATTTTGAAAGTCTGCACACTAGTGGCACTGCGCTTTTCCTAGGGGCACCCAATATAGAACTGGTTTGCATTTTTGGATTTAGAGTGATGAGGAGATGTACCCTAGATATTTTAAAAGTTTTTGGGGCAGAACTGGTCTACCAAAAGGTCAAAAAACACCCTAAACATGACCTTTTGGCCACTTTTTAGACACACAGAATTAGTCTTGGGAGAATCAAGTTTTGGGGGGTCAAATGAGCTTCAAATACATAAATTTCAGGTGTTTTGGAACTTAGACTTGAAGGCCTTTCCAATGAGCTATCATGAGCTCAATTTGGATTCTAGGAAGGCCTCCAAAAGGGACCTGAACCTGGCACTACACGTTGGGCCAGTGGCGCTATGCGTAGGGCAAATTTTGCATAAGATGGCTATTTTTCTATGTTTTGACTATGTTCATGGATTTTCTATCATGGAGGATGTTTTACTGATGTAAATCATCACTTCAATTGTAAATATGATAGATAATTAGTAGTAGAGGGTAGATTCATTGCATTAAAATTCAATTTGAGCTCAAATGAATCAGTTTTTCACTTTTAGAGCCAAGTTGTTAAGATGCCTATATTCTTGTTTCTTGTTCAGTGTTGGTTAGATTAGCTCCTCATATTAAGGATTCAACCCTTGGGGATGGGAGGAGGTTGAAACAATTCCTATATCTTCTTCTTCTTTCTCATTGTAGAGGGTTGGACTCAGCTGGATGCTCAAACTTACCTTGTTTGTACACCATGTTGTAGCAGTCTAGCAGGAGATTAATAAGAGTTGTAGCTATTTTTATGGGATCCATGTGGTATGGAGTTTTGGTCTAGTTTCTTCTTTTGTGATAATATATTAATGTGTTTTGTATACTTCATTAATCATTTCATTGCTTTCTAAGTGAACACTTTCAAGTTGATAGGCATAATTCATTACATCAATGCTTTGCTTTGGGAAAATATTCAACATTTCATGTTTACTATAGTTTGGGAAGGATCCATGGTAATCACACGCTCTTCCTAGCCTTTGACTAGTCTTAAAACATCTCACCCATCAAGCCCTAGAGTGCTAAACCTTATGCCTACCTTGCCCCATTGAACACCCTGCAAACTCACCTAACTCCCTAGCCCTAAACTGTCCAGCTCCTCCTGATCCAACAAAACTCCTTCAAAATCAAATCAAATCTTCATGCTACTATACCTAGCCTAATATCCTTTACCTAATCTAGTCATCTTGGCTGAGATCCTTATGGAGAGAGCCCTCTCCCGGCCTAGTAGGGCTAGATACTTGGCTAAGTGTGGTTTGTGGTTACCCCGAAATTGCCTTCTTTCAGCCTGAGGTTCAATCTAGGTGATAACATAGTGGCGACCATACTAGCGAACATAGATTTATGTTCCTCATCAAAATGTATCAAGTTCAGATCTAATTGTTGATGGTGGACAATGATCAAACACCCGAAGGTTGAAATCATTCACTTGGCAACTCCAAATGAGTTTCAAGATCAAATCCAAGGACTCCATTGGAGGATGAACCCGACTAGAAAAAACATTAAAGGACAATATGGAAAGATCAGGTATTCAAGTTGGAATTTCATCCAAGACATTATGTTCTTTGTTATAAATTATTTCTTATCTTTTCCCGAGAATGTCAAGAAGGCTTTACAAAGTATACTTTTTTTGAGAAAATATCCTAGACCTGCATGTGTTTCCTTCCCTTTGAAGATTGTGAATACAAAATATTCACATGCCTTTGATCTTGATCAAGATCGTTCTTTCAAATATTATGATGACTGTCTTCGAACTGATGAGCCTAAAGAGACCAAGACTGATTCTACAGCTTTTGTGTATACTCCTATACCTTTTAAAATTCTAGATAGATACAAGCCTTTGATTTTACCTCCTACATCCATGCATTCGCTAAAAATCATTACCTATATCTGCCAAGATTTGATGGTGAATGTGGTAACATCATTGCTGAGAGACATGTACTGAATTTTGAGTCTTTTCTTGACCTTTTTGAAGTTGATGAAGAGGATGTCAGTATTAGGATATTTTCACTTTCTTTACAAGGCAAAGTCAAGAGTTGGTTCAAAACCCTGCCTAATGCGAGCATCTCAGATTTCCAGCAGTTCGTCAAAGTTTTCCTCGACAAGTGGGTAGTCAAACATTACCCTTTTTTGATTCTAGAAGAGTATAACCAGCGAAAAAGACAACCAAGGGAGACAGTACAACAATTGTTTTCCAGATTTAACCAAGCTTATTTTTCGATGCCTCTTAATATAAGACCTCCTTCTGATTCAGTTCTCTTGCATTATCTGGAAGCCTTTGATCTGGATATGGAGTTTCAACTGAGAGAAAGGAACCTTTCAACACTTGAAGTGATGCAAAACAATGCAGTATATGTAGAGGCTAATTTGTTGATCAAAAAGGAAAAGTTGAAGGAAGAAGAGATGAAGAACATAGATCCAGAGGAATCGACATCTTTAGAGGTAAAGCTCGACATTTTGGTTAGTGCAGTGGAAGAGATGATGCAAAAGATCACAAGGAATGAGTATGATGTTCAAGACCATGGCTCGCTGATTGAAGAAGAACAAGTGGCTGTCCAAAACATTTTCTTTCTTATCCCAGTTGTCATAGATCTTATAATGATTATTTTATAGATCATCTTGGAGAAGAGAGATCTATTGATCTAATACGTATGCTTGATGATGTGTTTTATACTAATGATTTTCCTAAGTTTGATTAGTATGGTGATGAATATGTTCTCCAAATAGAAGCTAGTCTTGCAGACAAATCAGCAGCTAGTTTGTGGAAGGAGGAAGTTCACTTTCAGTAGCTCAAATATAGTGATCAGCCGTTGCATATCAGCTATGGAAGTGAGGAGGAAAGTGCAGAAAATTTTGAAGTAAGTGAAGGATCTTTGTCTCTTTGTTTTACTTCATTTCAGTTCATCAGAGACAACTTTATGCAATCAGAAATCCACCGTCGATAAGTTTTGATCTGGACCATCTAGAGGGCAATGAAATCCTTGTTTAAGACTTCCCATATCTAGATTTGTAGCCCTCGAATGCCATTGAATGCCAGGTTGCAGATAAAGACTTGGGAGCTGGAACATATGATCAAATGATGCAAGATGATTCTGTACCATTATGTTTTGAATCATTTTAGTTTTTGAAGGGAAATTTGCATAGTATATCTTCAATAAAGGATGAGAAGCCTGTAGAAAATCATGCAATCTCATTGGAACCAATAGAAAATGGGTTGCAATAGTATTTTCAAGTTTTTCAAAATCCAATAGCAAATGTGTTGGATGATATCTACAGTCAAATTCCTTATCCATTAGCTAACTATGAGTTTGAAAAAAGTATTGATACAAACATGATCCAACAACCAATTTCTTTGTCATTTTCAACAGGAATCTCGTCACAAAGCTCAGATGAAAGTTTTCATTCATGGTATGAGGAGAAGCAAAGTAATCCATTGGATACGCTAAGTCCGAGGGCACATGAATTTCAAGATCCTTATGCAGTATTTTTGGAGTCAGATAGAGCATCCATATTATTCAATCTGGGAAAATTTGGATCTGTTTTCAAGTTTTCATGGGAGTTTCATTTCAGTAGTTCTCTCTTCTTTCTCGTAAACAAGCACTTGCGGAGAATCCAAACAACAGCCAAAATGCTTACTTGGTTGCAAAGGTTGTTTCATTTCACTTGATCAGGTGATGAATGGAATAGTTAGAGTTTTATTGAATAAGCTCCATTTTGAGCATCTTTTCGAGTTTGTCAGTTCTATTTTAGAATTGATTTAGTTTTTAGTTGAGTAAAAGTCAGTTTGTGTCTTTGAGTCATCAGTATTCAGTCATGTATTTCAAATTGAGTTTTTTTTACTCCATGCCAAATGGATAAGGCTACTTGGTCTATAGCGTTCTTGGCACCTCCAAGGAGCTACCATCCCCAACAGATCCAATGTTAGTGTCAGTATCTGCATACTTCCATTAGGGATCAAAATTTTGTCTTTGTATTATCATTTTAGGGGTCCCATACTAAAATTTTATATCATTTCATTATGTCACGTCAAACTAATCCACTAATGGTTGTCTTCTCTTTAGAAAATCTAAATTTCTCTATCGTAGAGTATACTTGCTGACCCTTCATCAAGTTGTCTTTAGTCATGGTTTCATGGTCAATTTTCAATCATGCCTTCATTAGGTCATTCGGCATGTTTTCATTAAGTCATAGGACACGTTTCATTAGGTCCTATGGTTTCATCACCAAGCTCAAGAGCATGATTTAAAAATGTAAATAAAGGTCAGCAAGGGTATGAGGAGGATGAATAAGTCAAGCATGATGGCTTGTAGGTCATAGTCACTATATCATTATCTTTTAACCTAATGTAATTTTCACCTCAAAAACATGTTTTTGAGGTGAAAATAGAGTATTTTGAGTTTATTTGTATTTCTTATGTAATTTTAAGTCACTATATGTAATAAATGTTAGTTGCACTAGAGCATCTCTCCTCACTACAAGACAAAGAAACACTGCAAAAATCAATTCAAGTTTAGCATTATCTACCCAAAAAGACACAAAGAAGGAAAATCCATTAAAAACAGAGTTTTGAAGAAGGACAAGAAACATTAGAAAGTGGGTTTTTCAAGTGAAAAATCAAAATCTACTCCTATTTAATCTCTCACATTTCATTTTCAAGTTCATTATTCTCATTTGGAAAGCAAGGAGTCAAAAAGTGAGAAGAAGAGGAAAGCTTGAGCGAGTTTTGGGCGAAGAAGAGTTGGCGCTACGCTTCTGGAGATTGGTGTTATGCATCTAGAGTAGTGGAGGAGTGGCGTTGTGCGATGTCAAACTAACGTTGTGTGTTTCAGGTAGGCAAGTTGGCACTGCATGTTGAGAACTTGGCGCTATGCGTTGAGGCCTGGTGTTGTGCTTCTAGAAATTTTCGTAGTGTCAATTTACACTGCGCTACGCTTCTAGGGTGGTGCTACATGTTTAGCAGAAGGGCCCAAAAGCTCTCAAAACTCCAAGAAACTTCAAATTTTCCCTCTCCTACCTGCATACAAGTAAGTGTTCCTCCATACTACATTGATTGGTTTTCAATTTAAACTTCTAAGCTAAATTTTCCTATGGCAAGTGCCTAAACCCTAAAATTCTCCCTTTTTATGCCTAAAACCCTAAACCCTCATTGTTCCCCCTATCACCTATCACTATAGCTCTAAAATCTTTCCCTATCCTTATTTCCCTATCTCTTTTCCCCTATCCCCTTACCCATTATCCTTTTATCCCTATTCCATAACATCCCTATCCCTTTTGGTCCCTCTTTCCAAAGGGAAATTTCTCAAATAAGACAAGCCCTCCCTTTCATTTTTATCATTCCTACTCCCTCATTCATTTTCTAGCCTATAAGCTCATCTCCCATCCCCTCACCACTAAAACACTTACACTCATTCCCTTCATACAATCTCAATTGTGTTCCAGTGGATCCTTCCATAGTATGTTTTTAGGGCTTGAAGCCCGAATTTTGGTCAAGTGCAATGTAAAGACCCCGTAAAATGCGGGTGCAGAGCACAAGAGTCTTGGGTTGTCCGCTCTAAAATAATGTAATCTAAATGTATGGTATGTTGGCCTACCCATGATCCGTGAACCATGGGATTGTATAAATAGAGTGAGGCTCTAGGTGTGAAGTCTGTCTTAGCTTTGACAAGAAACAAAGAGTTTTTGATGATGAATTAGCTCTGATTCTGTAAGTCTGTGTCTTGGGTTATAGTAGGAGGAAGAGGCTCTGCAATTGAGTGTACGGAGGCCTATTAGAATCCGCAGCTGTGTGCACAGACCCCTGTAGCTGAGTGCACAGGGCGGAGTTGGAATTGTACTAGAATAGATAATTAATAAAAGATAAGTTGATTCTAAAATATTGTGTGTCTATGCTCCTATTATATTTATGCATCTCTTTACAATTTTATGATTACGTGCACTTGTTATGAATGTTGAATGATTAATGATAATATTGTGCCCACACAATTAAGTTAAGATCTATATTAAAAACACAGTAAGGGTAAAGGATCTAGACATCACCTCTTTGCACTCTTTATAGAGTTGCGGGGAACAAGTCGCACAAGTTGCGAAGGACAGACTGCTGCGCGGAATAGTGCAGCACATAGGTTCAGTTCGTAAACTTCCTAGACTTCATCAAGACATCCATAGGGTGTGGAAACCTAGTTATAGCACCCTCCCATACTACCTCAAGTGAGACCTCAATCTGTGCGCAACGGAATTTTGCCAAAAGGACCAGTAGTTTCGAGATTTGTTTAGCTAAATCACTTCTGAACCTAGGTCAGGCCCCAACAAGCCAACAAATGGTTTTGTTGCCAGGACCAAGATCTACCTAAAAGATGTTTGACATCTTGCCACTAGAACCCAACAAATAAGGAAATTGAAGAGTGGTTGGGCAAGAAGATACATGAGTTCGTGACACAAGAAAATAGAACTCCGCAAGTACCTGAGAAAAGGTGGCTGGATCGCTACGTATATACAGAAATCCATGAGATCTTCTTTGTTTCCTTTCCTTCTGAACTGTATGAGTGGATTGCAAGGTTAGCCAATAGCCAGGGAAGGTGTAAGCTCAATCAATTGATAGTTTAGACTCCGGAATTAGTGCACAGACTAGAGGCATCAGAAGATAAGATCATACGAGCTATGGACAATTGGCTTGACCAGATAATAGGGGGATTTATCATTGAGTTTGTGATAGACATGACCATGAGCTACAATGAAGCAGAATGAAATTTTCTCAAGGGACTGTGAGGTAAGTAGATTAAATCCATAAATACCTAGATTAGGATGCTATTATGTGAAAAGCGGGTGATGCAAATACATTAATGTTTAGAACGACGTGGAGTGGAAAAATCTAAAAAGGTAGCGGGGAAGTAGGAAACAGTCCCTTAATTTCACTTTTGTGGGAGAGCGAGGAAGAGCTCGCTCGGGTCTCTCCGAGAAGTGTGGTCAGTTTGATAAAGCAGTGCATTCCACAGTTAATACCTCCACTCGCAGCACCGCTTGCTTCACCTCCTTCACCTCCATCTCCACCCACTCCATCCCCACCAACCTCACAATTCAACATGGCGAGGGTGATCAAGCTACCAATATTCAGAGGAGTAGGGAATGAGGATCCGGACAAGTTCTAATTCATGGTAAGAGCAGTGTGGGAAGTGCAAGGGGTCACGGATGACAAAATTAAGAAGGAAACATTAGTGAGTGTGCTGTAGGATCGCGCATTGACATGGTATATCAAGCACTCTAATGACCACCCAAATGCAGGGATAACAGAGATCCAAAATGCGTTGAACAGAGAATTTGGCCGGTCGAAATCAAAGACACAGTCAATCATCAGGTTTAAAGAGATTGTGATGCTTCCAAGTGAGACCACCTTAGGATCTAGATCAGCACTGAAGAGTATGATCTGTGAGGCTAATATGATGCTAACATATGTGTAGCACTGTGCATGGTTTGTGGCGTCTTTTATACCACACCTGAGGAAGGCACTGTAACAATAGAAGATTTCAACCCAGGCTAAAGCGTTGGAAATGGCGATGAGGTTGCATGAGACACCGATACAAGATTTGGGGTTGGGAGTTTAGCAAATCCTCGTGCAACTATAGAATTGCTACCTAGAAATGCAGAGCTTGAAGCATGATAGGGCACCGTGGCTAGAGGTGCATGAGGAAGTGTGGTGCATAAAATGAAAAGGCTAGGGCCATGATAAGGACCACTATCGATTATTCGTGAACTACTTGGCAGGAGGGGGACCAACGCCGCTGAGACCAGAGGCATAGGTAGGGTCGAGTGCGACACCCACGTTATGGTGCATGATTTATCAAATAGGAGGCAAACACATGACAGATAATTGTCATTTTTTTCAAATGTATACATAGACTCCCCAGCAGTTGTTTTGTATTTTTTGCATATCAATAGGCCATGACGAGCGTACTTGTTGCAACTACGATTTAATGATGGATTGCACCCCAACCTATAGAATGTAGATAGAAACACGATGCCTCGACCCAGTTGCAGGGATGACACACGCTATATTTTAGGGGCAAGGCCAAGGATGAGGAGGAATGGGGCCAGGAAGGGGCTTTCGGACAATTAATTTGTTACAATTGCAGAGGACCAGGGTACTACACCCACGATTCTACCAACTCGACGAGAATATCATGGCAATACTGTGCTCAGTTTGATCATGAAATGATAGATTGTCCTACATTGATCACACAGATGCACGAGAAAGGGGTGCTCTAGCCTCCTCCAACTCAAAATATCCAAACGATGAGGTCTGACCCACACAAAGAAGACCCAAATGTGAACATGATGCTCAGAAGTAGTGCAACCATAGGGAAGGATATGGGGAAGCAGCTCGAGGAATATACATGGGTTCACAAGGCTCCTACAAAGGAACCTAAGTTTGACCTAGAATGCACAAGAGAGAAATTCATGGAAGCTAAGAAGAGCTTCGCAGAGGCCTCTACTTCAGGTAGTAAGGATCAACCAGAGCTAGGGATGGATCCTTCTATGCTTACTACCTTTTTGGAGACATGCATGAAACTATTGCATGACAATAAGGTATTTAAGGGACTACAAGAGTTGATCACTAGGTGCGCGGGGTCAAGGGAATTTCACGTAGTCTAGAAATTGGGGATGCATACATTGCGCACCAGGAGGGAAATGAGATTGACAGTGTAGATTGGCGAATATGAAATGGATCAAGTAATCCTAGACCTAGGCTCAGACGTGAATGTGTTACCAAATCATACATGGGAATGCATGGGTAGGCTCGCATTACAATGGTTCCCTATTCAATTACGAATGGCGAAACAACATAAGACTTTTCCCATCGGGTGGTTGCAAGGGGTAATAGTTGATATCGAAGGCATGAGCACACAGATGGACTTTGATGTAATATAGATTGTTGATGACAACAATCCTTATCCCGCATTTCTAGGAATAGACTGGGCCACTAATATGAATGGGGTCATCAACCTGAAGAAGCATAAGATGATATTCGAGAAAAAGTCCCTACACGTAGTACTTCTGCTAGACCCAGCTGAAGGAGTGTGCTACACTAAGCATTTTTGTGATTATGGAAGCGACGATGAGTTGGATTGTGTCTACGAGATAACTGCGTGAGATCGGGATTGGGCGAATCCGACTGTAGATGAAAGGATCTCATGGGAGCACGCAAGTTCCAACACCTTGGATTCAGACGAAGAAGACGAATACTGGCACAATCGCTTGAATGAAGTGACAACATTGAATTACAACATGATGACTAGATCACTACATTGCGTAACAACCCAGGCCCGAGATCTACCAACATATGATGGATTGACAGCAGTGGATGAATTCATGGACAAGTTTGAAAGTGTGGTACCGAAACAATAGCAGTTTGATGCATTGAAATGGGTGATATGCGTGACACCTGCGCGCTGGTGGGGAACACATCAAGGAAATTTTGAAAATTGGTATGGATGTAGAAGGATCATGCACATACGATTTGGGAAAATGTAACTACGGATAGAATATAAATACAATGGATGAGTTGAACTGTGTAAACACCTCGCGAAATGGACTAAGGACTATGGGGAAGAACCTCAACCTGAATGGGTACACTTATTGTACCATACCCTGGATGTCATACCCATGAATTGGTATACTGAGATGGAACTCCGACATGGTATGGGTGAATGGGATGTCTTGCGCAAGGGATTTTTGTTAACATTCAAATTTGAAGACTGATGGTTGGACATTGTTGACAACACACTACAAGCCGTAAAAGTCGTCATCTTCAAAATACCATAGGAACCACGGCAAGTAGTTCAACCAGCATGGGAAACCCAATTAAGAAATGCCCTAGAATGTTATAACATCCAAGTAGAGGAGGATGATGATTACCCCCGATATATTAATATTCCTGAAACTGAAGGATGTTGTGAAGTTCGAGGACTATCAATTGACGATCTCGACATCACTGCGCCACTAAAAACAAAGCAGGTAAACATTGGCACAAACACGGAGCAGAAGTACATGACGCTTGGGAACTATTGGGACGATGCTATGGTAGAAAAGGTCACCAAGTTACTCCACGAATATCAAGATTTGTTCCCGACCAAAATCACGGTCTTAAAGGGGATCATTGGTGACTTAGGGATGATGAAGATCACTCTAAAATCAAACATGAAGCTAATTAAACAATGACCTTACTGTTGAATCCAAAGTATAAAGAAAAGGTCCACAATGAATTAGACAAAATGCTTGCAACCGGAAATTATTGAACCAGTGGAAGAATCCAACTGGGTGAGTCCCATGGTAGTACAAGAGAAAAAACAGAAGGGGATATTAGAATATGCGTTGACCTCAGGAAGCTTAATGATGCCTGCATTCACGATCCATTCCTGACACCATTTACAAATGAAGTATTGGAGAATGTTGGTGATCAGGAAGCTTACTCATTCACGGATGGCTTCTCAGGGTACCATCAGATCAAGATCATGCCAGAAGATAGGAGCGAGACAACCTTCACAATGAAATGGGGCTGCTTTCAATACACCATTATACCCTTTGGCACCAACGATATTTTCACGTATAGTGGTGGTCGCATTCAAGGAATACATCCACAAGTTCTTGGAGGTATATCTGGATGATTGGACTATATTTGAGCTAGTTAAAGACCATATAGCAAGCTTATGTTTGATGTCGAATACTTGCCGATGACACCAGATTGCGCTGAATCTTAAAAAGTGCACTTTCCTCGTCCCCTATGGAAACCTACTCAGCCATGTGGTCTGCAAACAAGGCCTGATGGTGGATCCTATGAAGATAGTTGCTATTCTCAATCTGGAAGCACCACGAAGTGTCAAACAACTATGCGCTACGTTGGGGAACACTGGTTACTATAGAAAGTTTATCAAGAGCTATGCACAAATAACAGTGCCAATGGAAAAAATATTGAAAAAGGACACTACATATTGTTGGAATGATGATTGTAGGAAAATTTTGGATGTTCTCAAGGAGAAAATGGCATCCACTCCCATCCTAGTCTTCCCAAAATGTGATGTAGAATTTCATGTACATGTTTATGTGTTGTGTATTACACTGGGAGCTATACTTACCCAGGAAGGTGCAGAAGGCGTGGATCACCTGATCGCATTCATGAGTCAGCAGTTGTCGAAAGCCGAAAAGAACTACTCTATTACTGAGTACGAAGGGTTGGCAGTGGTATACTGCTCCAGAAATACCGACACTATTTACTTAGCGAGCACTTCAAGATGTATACCGATCATTCCGCATTGAAATACCTAGTGAACAAGCCTATGTTGGGGGGGCGCATATGCAGATGGCTGTTACTGTTTCAAGAATATGGCTTTTAGGTCATCGTAAAGCCAAGACACCTAAATTCAGGGCCATATCAGTTATCATGAATTGAGACAGGCGAGGAGCCAACAAATTTGGAGGAAGGACTACCTGATGCACAGCTCTTTGCGGTGCGCATTGCGGACAACCACTTCAAAGATATAATCCATTTTTTAACCACAGGAGCTGTGCCGAAGGAATATTCAGTCCAACAGAAGAATGAATTGGTGGTGTGTGCGGTGGACTTTTCTGTCATCGTCGGGCACCTCTACAAAATGGGAAATGATGAGATATTGTGAAGATGTGTACTTGAATTTGAACGAGGACAGATCCTCGTGGAAGCACATGGAGGGGCTGCAGGAGGACACTATGTAAGATGCAAGACAGGACAGAAGATTCTTCATGCTGGGCTATGGTGGCCAACCCTACATCAAGATTCAAAAGCACACTATTGGGCCTGTGACATATGTCAAAGGACTGGGAAACCATCACGAAGGGATGAGATGCCACTGAATCCACAGATGATGTTGCAGCTATTCGAAAAGTTGGCAATCAAATTTGTGGGACCAATCAAACCTCAGGGGAAGACAGGTGCACACTACATCATCACCGCGACAAAATACCTGACCAGATGGGTGGAAGCACAACCGATTAAGGACTGCACAGCTGCTGCAACTGCGAAATTTTTATTCGACAACATGTTCACACGGTTTGGTTGCCCAAAACTTTTAATGAGTGATCATGGGATGAACTTCCTGAATGAAACCATCAGCGCACTCATTGAGGAATTCCAGGTGTATCATTAGCAAAGTACACCATACCATCCACAAGCTAATTGGACAGTAGAAGCATTCAAAAACATTTTGAAGATTGCGCTGACCAAAGTATGTAACGCACAATGAAACGATTGGGAACTACACATACCTGGCATATTATGGGCATATAGAATCACGTGAAAAAAAATGACGGGTCAGACACCTTTCAAGTTAGTCTATGCCACAGAAGTAGTCATGCCAATGTAATACATCGTACCCAGTTTGCAGATAGCAACCATTACGAGCATGTCAGACTGCGAAGCCTTGGAAGAGAGACTCACGTAACTAGAAGAACTTGAGGAAGAATGGTTCCTGGTGAGATTACATCAGCTGGTACAGAAACAACGTGAGAAAGCCTGGCACGATCATCATATCAAGTCGCATACATTCAAGGTAAATGATTTAGTGTTATTGTATGACAGCAAGTTCGAAAAAATTCTCGGGAAATTTAGAATGCGTTGGTTAGGACCATATGTGGTAAAATAAGTCACAGATGGAGATGTGGTCCAGCTAGTCAAACTTGATGGAGAACCCTTCCCAAGAAGAGTAAATGAAAGTAGCCTGAAGCCCTACATGGGTGGACTGGCTATCTGACCAACTGAGCGAAGCACAGTCTCCATGACTCGACAAGCCGGATAGAGGTGCAAGACTATAAATGCAAGTACTAGAAGCCGACATCAAAGTAGAGAATCAATTTAGTTGCAGATGATTCAGAAGCAGAGATGGAGCATATCCACACGACAGTAGCATGGTGCGTTGTAGACCTTTGCATAGCACAGGCACAGTTGGATGGACTTCGTGCAAAGATAATCGTACCAGTAGATTGACTCGGGACGAGTCATGATGATTGTTTTGGGGGCCTGTTGGGTAGTGGATCCCCCCATATTATGTTCATGGGGCTTGAAGCCCGAATTTTGTTCAAGTGCAATGTAAAGACCCCGCGAAATGTAGGCGTGGAGTGCAGGAGTCTAGGGTTGTCTGCCCTAAAATAATGTAATTTAAATGTATGGTATGTCGGCCTATCCATGATCCGCAGACCATGGGATTGTTAAATAGGGCAAGGCTCTAAGTGTAAAGTAAATCTTAGCTTTGACAAGAAGCAAAGAGTTTTTGATGATGAATTAGCTCTGAGTCTATAAGTCTGAGTCTTGGGTTGTAGTAGGAGGAAGAGGCTCTGCAGCTGAGTGCACAGAGGCTTGGTAGAGTCCACAGTTGTGTGCGCAGACCCTTGTAGCTATGTGCACATGGTGCAGTTGGAATTGTACTAGAACAGAGAATTAATAAAAGATAAGTTGATTCTGAAATATTATGTGTCTATGATCCTGTTATATTTATGCATCTCTTTACAGTTTTATGATTGCGCGCATTTGTTATGAATGTTGAATGATTAATGAGAATATTCGGCCCACACAATTAAGTTAATATCTATAATAAAAGCACATTAATGGTAAAGGATCTAGACAACACCTCTTTGCACTCTTTACAGAGTTGCACAGAAGAATTCACACAAGTTGCGAAGGACAGACCATTGCACAGAGTAGTGCAAATGCACATGTTCGATTCATGAACTTCCTAAACTTCATCAAGACATCCCTAGGGTGTGGAAACCTAGTTCCAACACCCTCACATACTACCTAAGGTGAGACCTCAGTCTGTCCACCACAGACTATTACTAAAAGGCCTAGTAGTTTTGGGATATTTTTGGCTAAATCACTTATGAACCTGGGTTAGGCCCCAACAATCCAACAAATTACAAACATGGACAAAGAGGACCAAGACTATGAGAACGAGGAAAACACATGCAGTGACACTTCAGCAGATAGAGCTAGGCAATAGAGAAAACCACACAAGGGAGGCAGGATTATCAAAGAAGAGCCATCAAACCTTAGAGAATTGTAGGCCTCTCAATTACTTGTCACATGTTTCAGATATCTTGGTTGCTATGAGTTTTGTCAATAGGTAGAGAGAGTTCAATACCACCCTGAGTTCACCAGACTTTTTGTAGCCCATCTCGAGGACAACAAGGTGACTCTTGCTAGGGAAACATTCATAGTCTCACCCTCCATCATTGTAGATGCAACCAGGATTCCAAATGTAGGGGAGAAGTGGTACAAGGCCCAAGACCTAGATGAACACTATTATGATCCTTATATCAAACCTCAGTACAAAAATGAGGTGAAAAGACTTTTTCCTTTCATATTTCTTGAAGACAAATATGTCCCCATGATGAAAATCATCACGAAATATTTCACTTGTGAGGGATGATTTTCCAGACTATACACCTATCACATCAGGCTCCTCATGCATTTTACCACGGTGAGGATGTTAAACCTCTCTTATTTCTTATTCAAGAATATTGAGAAGATGGCTCATTTTCTCTAGAAGAAGCCATACCCTCAGTGGATGAGTAGTCTCTATCATTATTCCCTGATCAAGATGATTTTCCTTCATCATCTTAGTCTCCTCAACATCTCTTGGGAGACATTTATTGCTCATGACATCTTCAGGGGTCCTCAAATTCCTCCACCAGTGTCTCAAGAAGCAGGGGGGCCTTCTAGCAGTGCTCAGGTGAGAACACATGAGGAGTCTAAAGAGACTAGAACTATTAAAGTGCCCGAGACTTACATGACATATCAGAGAGGCACAAGGAGATTGTTTGTAGCTGATAGGCAAGTGTTTGATCCACGTGATGTGGAAGGGACCTTGCCTTCTTCATCAACCCATAGGCAAACACTACCTCCATAAGATGTGGAAGGGGATTTGCCTTCTTCATCAGCACAACAAGTACAGGTGAAACAACTACACAAAGGGAAGGAAAAATGCCAGAGGAGATTTTGATAATGAGGAACTTGACAGAGCATGATGAGCTGAAGTAGCATTTTACTCATCATGGGGTGGAAATAATTGACTTAGAGGCTCAAGATGAAGAAACCATAAAGGACATCATCATACAAGAAAAAGAGGCTCAAGTACAAGCTCTAATGGACAATTTGGAGAGGCTTAAATATGTCATCACATATTTGGAAACAGAAAACAAGCAGTTAAGTGACAAACAAGTCCTCATGGAGCTAGAACTACTCAAGGTAAAACAACAAATTGGCAAAGAGACACAAGTCACTTTGACTTGTATTGAGAAGGAGATTGAAGATGATAGAGAGACTTGGCTTGAGAGAGTCAACTTGCACCTTGAGAAGCTACTACAGAAGGCCAATAGAGACAATCATATGATTAGACACATGGCTTGTCATTACAGGACCCGAAACAAGATTTGCAATATGAGGGTCAAGAAGATGAAAGCTAGGTTAAGGCAAGATTTGAAAGGCAAAAAGGAGGACGATAGGATTAGATTCCTTATTGAATATTCCTTGGCTCATTAGGACACTTGATGATGGAACTTCTCACCAATTTTGGGCAAGTTTAGAAGAAATTTTGTCATTTCCAAATTTTGAAATTCTACACACAAGAACACTGCCTAAACATGCAGCGCCACCGACGCTGCGCTTTTCCTAGGGTCACCCAATGGAGGAATGGTTTAAATTTTTGGAATCAGAGTAATGAGGACATGCACGCTAGATATTTTCAAAGTTTTTGGGGCAGAAATGGTCGACCAAAATGTCAAAAGACACCCTAAAAATGACCTTTCTGCCACTTTTTGGACACACAGAAGCAACCTTGGGAGAATCAAGTTTTGAGGGGTCAAAAGAGCTTCAAATGCAAAAATTAAGGTATTTTGGAAAGTAGAATTGAATAAATTTCCAATGATATATCATGATCTCAATGTGGATGCTAGGAAGGCCTCCAAAAGGGACCTGAAAGTGGCACTATGCGTTGGGCCAGTGGCGCTGCGTGTAGGGCAAATTTTGCACAGGATGGCCATTTTTCTATGTTTTGACTGTGTTCGTGGATTTTCTCTCATGGAGGATGTTTTACTGATGTAAATGATCACTTGGCTTGTAAATATGATAGATAATTAGTAGTAGAGGGTAGATTCATTGCATTAAAAGTCAATTTGAGCTCAAATGAATCAGTTTTTCACTTTTAGAGGCAAGTTGTTAAGATGCATATATTCCTATTTCTTGTTCACTGTTGGTTAGATTAGCTCCTCATCTTAGGGATTCGACCCCTAAGGATGGGAGTAGGTTGAGACAATGCCTATATCTTCTTCTTCTTTCTCATTGTAGAGGTTTGGATTCAACTAGATGCTCAGACCTTGATTGTACATCATTTTGTGAAAGTTTAGCAGGAAATTAATAAGAATTGCAGCTATTTTTATGGGATCCATGTGGTATGGAGTTTTAGTACAGTTTCTTCTTTTGTGATCATATTTTAATGTGTTTTTTATACTTCGTTAATCATTTCATTTCTCTCTAAGTGAATGCTTTCAAGTTTATAGGCAGAATTCATTACATCAGTGCTTTTCTTTAGGAAAATATTCACCATTTCATGTTTTCTATAGTTTTGGAAGGATCCATGGTAATCACATGCCCTTCCTAGCCTCTGACCAATCTTAAAACATCTCACCCATCAAGCCCTAGAGTGTTAAACCTTATTCCTACCTTGCCCAATTGAACACCTTGCAATTCTGACCTAATTCCCTAGCCCTAAACTATCCAGCTCCTCTTGATCCAAAAAAGCTCCTTCAAAATCCAATCAAATCTTCATGCTACTATACCTAGGCTAATATCCTTTACCTGATCTAGTCATCTTGGCTGAGATCCTGACATAGAGAGCCCTCTCCTAGCCTAGTAGGGCTAGCTACTTGGCTAAGCATGGTTTGTGGTTACCCTGGCATTGCCTTCTTTCAGCCTGAGGTTCAATCCAGGTGATAACAATTCCTCAAGTTTTCTTCAGTTTTAGCTTATAGATTTCTTGCCATGCATGTCATTTTGTCTCCTGATCTAGCAGGTGTTTGTCTACCTCTTATCAGTTAGGGATCAATGGCCTCCAAGAGGTCAGGATCAAAGGACACTGACAGAAGTGAAACTGGAGCAACATTTGAGTGAGTGTCTACAAGTCTACTGATCTATGAAGACACCAAGCTGATTGTAAACAAGGACATCAAGCTGAAATGGAAAGAGGTCAATGATGAATTTGTAGGCACATTTTAGGAATACCTCGAAGACCGGAAAGTCTATTTGAACATCCACAAGTCTGGCTTGTATCAAATTGCATGCAAGTATCTCGTGCTCGTATGCGTGGACATGATACATTGGATCTTCTCTCACACTGATCCTGAGATGATGACATTGAGCAGTGCTAGTGGGCCCACTATTGCTACCTATAAGTCATAGGATTATGATGATATGTATCAGATGTTGAGGCTTGTGATCACCATGGAGACTCCATTCAACATACCCAACAACAATGCCAAATCCAGAGATATCTTGAAGAACTGGGTGAAGGAGCTAGCTAAATTCAAGATGACATCCAACCAGGTCTACAAGATGAAGATACTATGGAAGGCATATCAATACTTGGTCATCTTTGTATGGCTAAGAAAGCATGGAAACCTTCCCACAAAGTTAGGTGATCATGTTGGACCAACTAGCCATAGAAGGCAAAACATGCAACTAGACCGACATGTTGGCTCATGAGCTGAAGCAATAGGTAAAAAGGGCTCGATAGCTACCCAAAGGTATGCAAGAAGGAATCTACATGTCCTCCTACATCTTGGATGTGATCTGTGCCCGTCAAGAGTTCTCAAGCTTGAAGTGGGCATGGACACTGGCAAAGACCTCTGTGAACACTTATTGTAAGATCTTGTCCGAATACAGCTTCAACAGAGTTATCACACAATTGTCTAACCATTTTCTCACCCTGGTTTACAAGATGATATTTGAATATGATCCACCCCGCATGTCGAAGGCAACAATGGAGTCATTGATCTACATAGATGATTGGTATGCCTCACTATCCAGAACCTGCATGTGGATGTATAAGGCGGAGAAGCGTCTGCATGTTCTACCGAAGTTTTTCTTGGACAAGCTCATCATGAAGGAAGTATCATATCACATCTCAATAGGATTGACAGCTAGGATACACCAGAAGAAGAAGGAACCTTCTCCCACTCTTTTGTTGGAGATCAGGTTATACAAAATACAGAGTTTCAAGCATGTGGATGTCAAAGTAGAGTAGATGAAGAAATATCCATTTGACCTCCGAAGTTACAATCTATATGATCCACATTTTATTGTGAAAGATCATTTTGTGAGAGTACAGTTCAATTGGATCCATAGGGCATGTCATTGGGTGGAGGAAGACCCATGGTGATATTGTTGCAACTCCTCTAGACTCAATGAACCGATCGGTCTTGTTGTGGAATGGGTATTGAAGCAACATGAAGCAACATCCAGAGAGCACTAGAAGTAGTAGCAGTAGTAGAGGTAAACATACCAGTGCGTGAAAAAGGCAAGAGGAATATTATCAACCGCATGGAGGAAGATAAAAGTTGCAATTCCAACCAGACCCACTTGTGCATAAATCAACTTTGGAAATAGAGGAAAAGAGGCAACATCGCGACAAGAGAAATGTGCAAAGGTAGAGAGAGAAACAGAGAATGGAGGAAAGAGAGAAGGAGTTGAATGAGATGAAGGAGGAACTCTAGAAGGAACAAGAGTTGCGCAAATAGGAGAAGGAAGCGTAGCAATAACAGATACAACAGGGGGCACAACTTGTGCAGAGATATGAAACTACACTCATATGGATAGTAGACTCATCAAAACATTTGGCCTCAGGGAGAGATGATGAACCATCGTAGGAGCAAGACTTCTCTCAGGAGATAGAGCAAGCACTTGAACAGATGGATTAAGATATGGAGTAACGAGAGTTAGAGTAAGACATCAACCTCATGCCTCACCACCAAGAGGTTGATACACCATTTTCATAGTGTCCAAAACAAGAGAAAGTCCCAAGCGACTAAGGAGACACTGAAATCCTTGGAGACAATCCGAGAGAGGAGATGCATAACATCTCATTTGATGAGTCCCAACATAGAGTTGTGAAATATTGCAGAGTATCAACTCTGGATGATTATAAATCTCCTGCGTAATTTGAGGAACAAGTGATCATGTCTGACGTGTGCAAACATCCAACAGCATTGTTCGATGCTACCAGAGCATATGCCAAAGCCACTAGCTTGAGAGTTCACTTCCTCATAGCTGAGAACGAGAGAATGGATAAGGAGCTACAGATGGCCAAGCAGGGAGGATAATTGGTTACAACATCCTCTGGAGAAAAATTGAAGAAGGAAATACTTGATGAAGTATTGTCCCTTGACACAGTCATGCATGCATTGTACTCCAAATTTGGTACCGTGCATAAGGTAGTCGTCCATCTCAATGGATGGAAACATCGATGTGCTAGGAGAAAACGTATCTTATCGAACGTGCATGCTATTGTTGACTACATGCAAACATGGGCGATGAGATGAAAGGGAGCCCCACTTCACTTGACTAAGATGATGAAGCCTAGAGTGGTTGAACTAAAGGCACACATCCGGCATCATATCTGGAATGATGAAGAGCTCCCGCAACTCATAACTAGTCTACAGGCTTCCCATGCATGTGTATTCAAGAGTATGGATGTTTTTGTGCAACTCATCACTAGTCATAGTGATGTCTTGCATGTCTTTCTCAAGCCATTTTGTCTCACATGGGTACATGTGCATTTTAATGTAATGTCTTGTCAAGTGTAAGTTCAAGTGTCGATAGTTGGATATAATAGTTAAAGAGCAGATGAAAAGTCATGAGGCTAGATGAACTATAACAAAGGGTAATGTCAAGGGCCACCCCACCCTTTTCTATAAATAATCCCTCATAACTCATTGTAGAGGATTTTGGTCAGCCAAGCTTTAGATAGGAGTATGTTAGAGAAATTTTGGACAATATTGTAACGAGCCTTGGTTTCTCCACTATGCAGAGCTAGTATATCTCTTTGGAGGAGCAAGTGGTTGTGGCTGTAATGTTCCACTGTTGGAAGTAGTGGTTGGACATGGATGTATTGTATTACTAGAACTTACACTTCTTAATATAGTAGAGCCAACACGTTTCATGCATATGTTGTATTGTATTTCAGTTATCTTGAGTACTCTAAATGATATATGTATTTGTTTGCTTACACATGCATGTGTAGCTATTTATGTATATGTATGTATGAATCTTTCTAAAATGTGTTGCTCATTCAACCATCACTTTGGATTTCTTGCTAAATTTCCTTCCATGTTGTGATGCATCTTTGCTTGGGTGTTCCCTTCTTAACTCCATGCTATCATAGGTTTCCAAGGGGCGTACTCACCTCATCCTTCATGTGTTAGAATCACTCATGCACCTTCCTTGGCTTAATACATATGTCGCACCCTTGCTACCAACAGGGACATCTTACTTTCCTATGTGTGAAACTGCGATCAAGGCATTACCGTACGACCCCCTGTTGGGACTCCTACACCAAACAGTCTGAGGTCTAATTCAGACTTCTTACCAGGGAGATCCCCTGACATGTTGGCAGTTCCAGCACCATCAACATGGCTACCATCAATGTGGTGACTAAGGAGACCATGCATAAATAGAATGTCCAAGGATCATTTAGGAATACCACAACAACCTTGCAACATGCAGACAAATCCATGGTAGCTCTCGAGGGAGTTGTTGAGGATGTGATGGTCACCATTGATTCCTGGGAATACCTTGCTGACTTTTTATTTCTCCAACCTAAGACCAAATTCAATGGTTATCCTCTCATCCTTGGAAGGCCATGGCTAGCCACTATAATTTCTTACTTAAGTTGCAGGGTTGTGAATATGACCATTAAAAATGGGCATTTTACCAAACAATTGGTCTTGTACAACTTACCCTTATGGTTGGAAGAGGAGAAGGAAGATGAAGTATACCATGCCACATCTTACCCAATATGTACCCCAGATGCTATTATAGGAGGGAAAAAACCTAATGAAAATGACTTGATTGATCAAATCCTCTAGAATCAACCCCCCAACACAATGTATCTTGATGCATTAGTAAGAAATATGAAGATAACCCTTTGATTGATTTGTTCCTTGATGACTCAAGTGCTACTCATGTCAAAATGATATAAATTGGTCCATCTAAAACATTAAAAATCAACCCCTCTCTCTCTGCACATCAGGAAAAGGAGTTATGTGACATGCTAAGAGAGAACCTAGATGCCTTTTCCTAGAGTTATAAGGAAATGAAGCGAGTGCAGCCTTTAGTGTGTACTCACCACATTTACATCAATGAAGGTTGTAAGCCAGTGTGCCAACCTTAGAGGAGAATGAACCCAACCCTCAAAGACATAGTTAAAGAAGAACTATAGAAGTTGTTGGATGTGGGGTCCATTACTCCATCTTAGATAGTGAGTGGTGTCTCCTCTAGTTCTAGTCCCAAAGAAGAATGAAAAATGGAGGATCTGTGTGGACTCTTCCTTTCCACATCCATGCTGATGTCTATGACAAATCTATAGGAGTATCTCTAGGCCAGAACTATTGTCTAGAATTACTTTGCCTACAAGTGAGGAAGGAATGGTTGATGATCAACTGCCAGATGAGAATTTATCTTCTATTTCATTTCTCTCTCCATGGTTTTCTAACATAACCAACTACCTAGTGGTTGTATAGTTCTCTCCAAATTTGTCCTCCAAGGAAAAAAGTAGAATTGTAAGAAAGAGTGCCCATTCACTTGAATTGTGGGGGGATATTTTCAAGCTAGGACCAGATCAAATTTGAGGAGATGTGTCAGGAAGGAGGAATTCTTTGATATACTTTTGGTCTATTATGATGGGCCTTGTGGAGGTCACTTTGCAGCCACGAGGAAAACCTTCAAGGTACTGCAAGCTGGCTACTATTAGCCCACTCTCCACCAACATGCAAGAAGATACACCAATCAATGTGATCAGTGCCAGAGAATGGGGAAACCTACTCCCAAGGATGAAATTCCTTTGTAACCTCAAGTGACTCTAGAGCCATTTGAAAATTGAGGCATGGATTTCATTAGGCACATTGATCCACCACGAGGGAAAAAAAATTACATAATTGTATGCACTGATTATTTGACAAAGTGGGATGAGACCAAGCCTGTCAAGGTAGAAACAATAGAGAAAGTGGTTGATTTCTTAAGGGAGAATGTATTTTACAAGTTTGGGTACCCTAGATAACTAGGCACTGATCAGGGAGCTCAATTCACATCACACTTGATTGAGAATTTGTTGAGGCAACATAAGATCAAACACAAGAACTTAACTTATTAACATCATCAAGCCAATGGAAAATTATAGGTTACTAACATAGCATTGGAAAGAATCCTCACCAAGGTTGTAAGAAGCAGTAGAAAATATTGGGCTAACAGACTAGTGGAGGCCACTTGGACCTATAATACAAGCTGGAAAATAACCACTAGCTTCACCCCTTATGACTTGGTCTATGGAAAGAAGTCTTTCTTCTCGATCGAGTTTCAATACAACACTTTGAGAATGGTAGAACAATTGGATTTGGATGTTACAAAGGCACAACATGAGAGATTGCTCCAGCTCAATGGTTTGGATGAATTCACGATGCAGGCCCTCCTCCACACTAAAGTTATTAAAGTAAGGAGAAAGGTTTGGCATGACAAAAACATCAAGGAAATTTTTTTTCAAGAAAGAGATTGAGCTCTTATATATACCTCCAAGTTCAAGGACTTCAAATGAAAATTGATGACTAGGTGGCTGGGCCCATATTTGAAAGAAAAGTGCCATGACAATGGGGTTGAGAAAATCAAGCCCATTGATGAGGAAGGTATCCCCTTGCTTGTTAATGGGTACATATTGAAAGCCTATAAAAGACCTCTATCAAGGGAGGAATTAATTAGTACCATTAGTAAGGAAGTGAATGCGCTTGGAAGTGTCTCAGCTTCCATCTTACCCAATTCTTGAAGATTGTTTTTATTTTTATTTTTTTTAAGAAAAAAAAATAATAAGGGACCTAGGTGAAAAAATCTATGAGGTTCTTGAGGTCAACTCTTGGGTTGAAAACCTCCTTTAGGAAGCCCAAGAGTGGAAAAAGGAAAATAAAAGGATCCATGGGTGAAAATTTCCCTTGAGGAGTCTAGGGTAGGCATACAGGCAGAAAACCTCCTTTGGGGCGACTTGTGTGTCTTTAAAAAAAAAAAAAAAAACAAAAATGCCGTGGTAGGGACCTCAAATGTGCCTACTAATAAAATTATGTAATTTTACAAGTTTTTAAAGACAACAAAGGACTCATAGTTCCAGGGAAAGAAAGACAAGCATAGCCTCAACTATTCCTCCATCTGTTGTAGCATTTTTGGGTCTTGATAAGATAGAATCAATTAGTCAAAAAATGAAAATATTTTTCAAAAAATGTTAAGTTAGGTTATGGGAAAAAAGAATATTGAATAAAAATGTTAGGAAATATTTTGATAAATATAGACATATCAAAGAAAATGTTAGGATAGATGCCCTAAAAAATGAAGGAAAAAATAAAATGTTAGGTTAGAGTGAAAAGCAAAAAGAAATAAACTCTGAAAGTGTGCAAGTCCAAGTACCACTACATTTACTTTACTATGAAAAAGAATGGTTGTGTGCAGCTTGTCATAAATGCCACAACCCATGACAGTCAAATACTTTAATCTTGACTAGTTCATGCTTTTAAATTTCATGTTTATAGTTAGAGAATAAAGATCTAGCCAAACTGTTTAATCTTGGTAGATCAGTAGTTAGGTAGAGAATAATTAGTTCATCAGTTTAATCTGAGACCTTGGATGTTATAAGGTTAGAATTAGATAGTTTTCTTTTCAAAAGAAAAGGGTCTGCTAGACCAAATGCACCCAATTAAGTGAACATAAAATGTTAGGGTAAGTAAATGGGTAGGTAGAAGAAAAGTTACAGAAGCACATTTATGATGTGTGATCATGTGTTGTAGCGTGCAGGAGCAGTTATGAAGGTGAAAAGATATTCACAAGTTTATTTGGTTAACTTCCCCTCATTTCATTTCACCCTCCACTACATACTTACTAATTTCCTTATCATCCTTTCATTTTCACCCATTCCCTTGGTTTCACACATTTTCCTAGAAAATTACCCTCTAAAAGTCATTTCCCTACGTAAACCCCCTTTTTCCCTTTGAATAAATCACTCTCCCTTGTAAATTCCATAAAATTCCATAAAAACCCATAAAACCCCTCGCTTTGTAAATTTAACTACACAATTCACATTTTCTGACAAAACCTTTCAACCCACCCTTGGTGTGGTTAAATAAACCTCGTCGTAGTTAAAACCCTGGTCCCACTCCATTAACCCATTGCGATATGTTTAACCTGCATTTTATTCATTAAAATAATTACAAATCACTTGTAATTACTCCTCGGGCCCACTAATCTCCACGCTTTCTCCCTCCGTGCATCTCGACCGCGTGATAGTCGTCCAATCACCTGCTCCCAGATCTAATGATCCATAGCCATTTCTCACACTCCTGATCTCCAATCTTTAAAATCCCAAGAGCACGTGAGATTCATGGTTTTGCTTGGGCCCCTTGTGGTTACGTGTCATTCCCACATTAACTCACATGCCCTCGGAGAAAAACCACCCCACGGCCAAAAGCGATTCAATGAGCCTTCGAAACCAATCCTCATGTGTGATTAAACCATCCACAGTTCACTTTGTGCCAAATTTTAAAAAGTTAATCATTTACTGGTTTAAATGTGAAAACCCTCACTTTCACTCTTTTCGTCTATTTACACAGTAAAACCTGTACAACCCTCCTGCGCCACCCTAAGCCTCTGCAATCGATTTAACCACTGTTTACCTCCAAAAAATGCTCCAGACTCCATCCACAGACCTTTCAACACAAATGAAGCCATTGTGGCCCTCCCTATCAACCTGTGCTTTTCTTAACAATTGTTGTATTTTGCAGGTGATTAGTAGAAGAACAGGAGACTAGATAAACAATTTTTATACCAGCTAAAAACCTGTTCATTCCAGATTCTCGAGAAATAAATTCAAATGATTTTCTTGTACAAATAGAAATCAGGTCTAAACCAAAGATAGAGTAGAAGAAATCATTTACACAGTAAATGTTAAAACAAACAATTTACACAGTTAAAAGACAAAACAGAGGAGGTAGATAAAACATACAGTTAAAATAAAAATAGATGATCAATATCCAAACTACCTGATGCTGATACATAAAAAAACTAAATGATTTACTGTTGAAATACACAGTAAAATCTTGAAATGTACAGTGAATGTAAAAAGGCACAATAAAGGATATTGGCAGGTCAATAAGGTGAAAGAATATAAGATTAAAGCATATCAGATGAAAGGTCATAAGTGAATATGACTTCCAACATGAAGATCAAACAGAAAAGAAATTTAAAAGGAAAAATATCAAAGACCATAGCCAGCAGAACCTAAATAACAGGGACAGCAAGCAACAGTTCAATAGTTGTCTCTATCTTCTTGCATGAAGATATTTCCTTTTCCTAGAATAAATCCTTAAACAGTTTAGGATATTTTATTAGTTCTACTATTGTATAAACAACATCCTTCTTGATTTATTAAGGGTTCATTGTTCACCATTGAACCATGTTGACCATTGAAAGTGTAGAAATGAATCTATGAAACAAACCGATATATGCAATGTCCTAAAGCAAAATACTTGTTCTACTTCTACAAAACATTAAGCGGAAGCACAATCAAATTCATGAGCAACATCAAGTAGAAACATGCATAACTGATCAAGAGAAATAATCACACATAACACAAGATATATCTAGGGGAAAGCACCAACATAAAAACCCAACCATGTATTATCAATCAAGTGGAAATCCTCTTCAACATATAAAAAGAATCAGCTCAATAGTTATCCTGCTCTATCTGTACTCTGATGATCCTCAATCAGAAGATGAAAATCATGGACTACCTAGGCCTCAATATATAGGCCACAAGTCCTCCAATCTCCTATAATAGATACTTCTCCATGCAAGGAATACTTACTAGAAATATCCAAGCATCTGATAGTACATTGTCCCTCATCTGATCTCAACTGGGTCTCTATCAGAACTGATATCCA
>APFE030537175.1:149330-213498 GCA_000404065.3 Pinus taeda
TTTCACCTCTCACCCAATGTGGCCAATGACCTCACTAGCCAAACTGCTATTTTTAGACATGCTATTTTTAGCAGGTATATTTTTAGCACTTTCTAAATTTAGCATTTCTTGTTGCACATTTTTCAACATTCTCTCTCAACAAGAAAGGCTTCCTCTCGAACCCAATCTTGTAACTCTGGAATGTTCTACATGCAACACATCTACCTGGTCCACTTACTCCAACAACATTTGGAATAAAAACACTCCCAACTGACCACTCTGTTGGGCTAGGATCATACTTTGATGCTGAAGCTCTACCTGCTACTGACAAGTGCTCCCTCTCTGACATCTGTGCTACTGCAACATCTCCATGCATCTTACACCATTGCACACCTCTCTATGCCACCTAGCACTATCCAAACACTTGTGCCTCTCGCATTGCTGCAGCCTGCTAGCTATGCGCTGTCTTGGGATTCCCTGCACTGTCACTCACTCTGTCGCTCCATCTGCATCTGTATCTACCCAATCAATTAGTTCTTACTACTCCACATCAGGGCTCCTATAGCAAGGCCTCATCCAAGAGGTTGGGTACCTCAAGGATCCTACCCCTCCTCCTTGGGACAATCACTCTATATCGCCCCACCTCCTACCTGGAGGTATGGCTACATGTGATCCCTCGGCCCACTTGGCTCAAAGTTTCCCCATACTGGAGGTCTCTGCATGAGTAGATGTCTCTACTCGATCTCCCCTCAGCTTTCTAGTTGTAGTTGCTCCACAACCTCCTGAAGTTGCTTCACCAATCACGGCTCCTCCACAATTGTCTAAGACTTCTTCTGGCGTTGCATGCTGAGAGGTAACATACCCTCCCTCTCAACCACCAAGTCTCCATAAGTTGCCTTGCTGCTCAAGGTTTTGCATGCATATTGAACCTCAAGACCATACAGGTTCTTGACCCGTGAACCGATCTACTTCACTTGTCTAGTGATGATGTGTCTAAGGAAAACATTTCCCTTACTGAAGACTACATCATAGCCTCTATCTTCCAGCATTGCGATCGACACCAAGTTTCTCTTCAGTCCTGGTAGATACTTGACATCGGTCAAGGTAAGATGAGATCCATGCTCCCTCTGAAAAATAATTGTGCCTACACCTGAGACACTATACTTCTCATCATTACCCATCACTATGAGTATCTAGAGATCTTTCTCCTCCAAAGTCCTAAACAAACTCTTATTGCCGGTCATGTAGAAAGAAGCTCCACTGTCAAGAAACCAACCACTTCCCACCATGGATGAAACCATTCATGTGAAGAGTGTGAAATCCAACTCAAACTATGAAGCAAGTGCCTCACCTTCAGATCCTTCCCTAGATCCCTTCTTGGATTTCCTCTATGGACAATTTGTAGCATAATGGCCCACCCCATGACAACGAAAGCATAACACCTTTTATTTGTCAACCTTCTTCCCATCACTGGAAGAACTGGAGTTGGAAAGAGAAACCTTCTCCTGCCTCTTCTTCGCCTTACTCACTAAGGCACAGTTCTCCTCATCATGCATGGATGAAGAACTGCCTCTGGTGCTCCGTCTGATCTCCTCCTGCATCAAATCCGACCATAGTCATTCCCAATTTGGCAGTTTCTCCCTTCCATTCACTGAGTCCTGGTAGCTATGCCAGCACTTAGGAAGGCCAAGGAGTACTAGACTCACCATATCCTCATTCGATGTCATGACCCCTACACTTGCAAGCTCATCCTTGCATGTCATGAGCTTGGTCAGATACATAAAGATCGTCTCATCCTTTTCACACTTGATCTTTCGAACTTTGTCCTTCGATGCCAGCTTCCTCTAATCACTGCTATTCTGATATAAATCTTTCAATGTTTTCCACATTGCATACAGAGTCTCCTTCCCATGGAGGCTCGAGATAATGTGATCTCACACTCCCTCCAAGAGAATTCTCCTAGCTCTAGCCACACACTTCCTCCATTCCACCTGCTTAGTCTTGTCAGTAGGCTTAGGGATTTCTTGATCAATGAAATCCTTAAGACCATTATCTTCCAAAATTGCCTCCATGTGATCCTTCCAAGCTATATAGTTCGAGTTGCCATCAAGGGCATACTCAAGCCTCAAACCATAGAATGCCATCGATGAAATAGATGTGATAAGAACTTTAGATCTATATCCTGAATAATAAACTTTGAATTTCTCCTGCTAGTATATTGTTCTTCCTTGATTACCTGTGCTTTGGTACCATGTAGAAATTTCACATGTAGAACAAACCGATATATGTAATGTCCTAAAGCATAATACTTGTTCTACTTCTACAAAGCATTAAGTGGAATCATAATCAAATTCATGAGAAACATCAAGTAGAAACATGCATAACTGATCAAGAGAAATAATCACACATAACACAATATATATCCAGGTTAAAGCACCAGCATAAAACCCCAACCATGTATTATCAATCAAGTGGAAATCCTCTTCAACATATAAAAAGAATCAGCTCAATAGCTATCCTTCTCTCTCTGTACTTTGATGATCTTCAATTAGAAGATGAAAATCATGGACTACCTAGGCCTCAATATATAGGCCACAAGTCCTCCAATCTCCTATAACAGATCCTTCTCCATGGAAGGAATACTTACTAGAAATATCCAAGAATCTGATAGTACACTATCCCACATCTGATCTCAACTGGGTCTGTGAGAGAACTGACATGCAATAGTTATCCATGAGTGAATCCTCAGTTATCTAAAATAATAGTTGTCACATGCATGAAAGCATTAAAAAACTATATTTTATTATTTTAACAACTTGTTAAAATAATCTAACTGGACTTGACTAGTTAGAACTAAGTCAACTAATTCTCTCATCATAGAACTCATACTTAATTCCTCAATCAGTGGGACAACTCATGTGCATGCTCACAAAGACTTCAAATTCGAATTTCCTTAATTTAATTACTCAAATGAATTAATAATTAAATTTTCAACTTTGTAAGACCAAAATTAATTTTACTTCCTATAGATAGACTAGGGACTGCTATAATAGGAAAGGACCAGAAATGTTATTTTTAGACTTTCTATTTTTAGCAGTTTTACCTCTCACCCAATGTAATGACCTCATTGGCCAAACTATTATTTTTAGACATGCTATTTTTAGCAGGTCTATTTTTAGCACATCCTAAATTTAGCATTTCTATTGCACATTTTTCAATAGAAAGAGAGTTCACCCTTGAAGAAGCAATTGTAAACATTTGATGTACTAGCTTTTCTGGACCCTTAATACAAAGCAAAGGATTCTAAATTTAGTTTTACACAATTTGTGTTTCATGTAAGTTTTTCCAGTATTACACATCATGTTTTTCTTCATATTCTTATGTCTTGTAGAGATACCTATGTAGGAATAATTACGTCTCAATCTATTCCTATAAGCTTCTGAAGTGATAATTATTAGAGAGAATGGATTAATGAACTATCTGTTTAATTAATTCCCTCTGAATCAATAAATCATCAACATCTTGTTGTAAGCATAAGTATATTCTCTTGAACCTTCTGAACATCGATGAGAGGTTTTCATACTTATGATTGTTTAAATTTTTGTCTAAAAATTATAATAATCATATTATTTTTTGTTTCAACTGACCACTATTCAAGTTGTATCACTATGTGAAGTTTTATAGCAGCCCTCTACTTTGGGATTAAGATTATTCAAAAGGTTAGGCATTACAATGTTATATCTATTTCATTCATTGGTCTTCCAAATTAAAACAAAAACCCCAAAACAATTATCTTAGGTGATCTGACATTGATAGTTGAACATTATTATCTCATAAGTACAACATCAACCTAGCGCCGCTTCTGGGGATTCAAATTCCATTAATTTTTCCTGGGAAAATGATATTCATTCTATTCCTTTAAGGTGATTAAGGGTCTAGAAAGGTTAAAATATTTCACCTGGCGACTACACTAGCCCAAACTGGCACCTTTTAAGCACACCAAATCTCATTCAGAATCTAACCTAGTTAATCCTCTATCAAATCCTGAGAAACTTCTCAGAAAATCTAGTTATAAAAGGAGACAAAAGCCATATTATTCTTCCTCTTTAGCCTTGTAGTCTAAATAGTTAGCATCATTTCATCCTTTTAGTAATATTCCATCTGATTTTGATTTGACATAAATACCTCCTAGTGTTTCTAAACTATTAGATAGGGGAGTTGATTTAGATTCAGCTTTCCTCATTCATTCTTTTGGAAAGCATCCAAAACCCCCACTACCACTAGGATCACCTAAAACTGAGTCTGACTTGGCTATTCATTTACCTAAATACAAACCCACAAGTTTCATATCCCCTACCACTTATTCATTTCCATCAACTTTTGAACAACTTGAAGAGACCTTCTCTGTATATAAAAATCCACTCTTTGAAACAAAGGAGGGTATTCCATGAAAGGTCTCAAATTTAGTTCTTAAGAATCCTTTAAAGTCATTTAGGAGATCCCCTCCTTCTTCACCTCCACATAGTCACACACCCCCTCAATCACCTTCTTCTTCCTCTTTTTCATCTTCTTCTTTTTCATCTTCTTCTTCTTCTTCATCCACACAAACACCTCCTACACCACCTTCTACTATGGCATTCCAACCTATTGTATAGGCTAGATATGCAGCTTTAGTCTTACCTGCTAACCTCGATGCATTCCCAGCTAGATACTTGAAATACCTTCCCAAGTATAATGGAGAAACTGGTCCCACCACTGAGGACCATCTTCAAGCTTTTCTAGAATTTGCAGATAACATGAATATTGAACAAGAAAATGTTTACATGAGATTGTGTGTACAGTCACTTGAAGGAAATGTATGAATATGGTTTAGGTAGTTACCTGTAAATTCCATTAGAAATTGGGAAGAGCTTACAAACATATTTAAAAACCAATGGGGTGTAAAGAAAGATCATCTTTACTTTCTGACTGAGTTTGAAGAACTTAAAAGAAACTTTGGTGAACCTATTTTAGATTTTATCAAAAGGTTCAATAAACTTTATCATAAGATGCACCTTGATTCTAAACCCCCTATAGCAATAGCTAAGTCTAGGTTTCCTAAAGCCTTTGACAATGATTTTGTTGCATTGCTAAGAGAGATAACTTCAAGAACTCTTGACTATATGCAAACAAATGCTATAGAGGTGAAGGTAAATAGGTCTACTTTGACTTCCTTCAAAGCTAAAGAGGAAAAGGCCCAAAGAAAACTCAAATCTATTCAAGGAGCCTCTAGTTCCTCTAGTTCTACTAAGACTAAAAATGAAGATTCTAAAATAGATGATAGAACTTCTCTTCTTAGAAACCTATCTAATAGAATTTCCAAGATTGAGACTTAACCTAGGATAGTTCAACAAACAGTTACTAGACCCCAAAATCAAAGTCAAGGTTAGTATAGAAGGAATCCACAATTACAATTTCTTCAGAGACTTCGTAATGACCAGCAGCTTCCCACTCCTTTATTGGTAGATGACCAGCAACTTGATGAAAATACTATGACTATAACTGAAGATATCAATAACATGGATACATATTCTAATCAAATAGTTATGATTCCTCTCTCACAACAAAATCAGGTTCAAGAAGATCAAGCATCCTCAGAGGCTTCTAAATACCATGCCTCCTCTGAATTTTTAATTGTAGAGTTGAAGAAGAGATATGTTCTTAGGCCTAGACCCGGCCCTGGAAGACCTCCTATGGAGAATTCAATAATTGAACCTTGTACCAATGTTGTTGAAACTCAATTAACTGTTATTCGAGCATTAAATCAATCAATTGATACTGCTCAAAATGATAAAAATACTTTGGCTACATTTAATGTTGAAAAATAGTTATAAAGAGTTAAAATCCCAATTCCACTTTTAGAACTTTCCAAAAACCCTGGGTATAAAAATCAAGTCTCCAAATGGATACAAAACAGCTTGATTGATGCTGAAAATGATATCATTAGTCTGCAAGGTGAAAATCTAGCAATTTTCTTTGGTGCTAGCTCAGATATGATAGATGAAATAGTGCCTTCTTTCTATGTAACTCTTAAGACAAATGATTCCATGTTATATAATTGTATGCTTGATTCTGGAGCATCACATAACCTCATGCCAAAAACTATCATGGACCATTTGAAACTTGACATAACTAGATCCTACCATGAATTGTACACCTTCGATTCTAAGAGTGCCCTGCTTAGGATTGATTAAGGATTTAGTAGTCACCCTTGCCCAAATTCCAGTGAAAAGTGTAGTGCTTGATATAGTTGTCACTGATATCCCTCCCAAATTTGGAATGCTCCTTTCTAGGTCTTGTTGTGCCAAACTAGGGGAAAATCTTCAGATGGATATGTCTTACGCCATTGTTCCAATTTATGGGGGAGAACACTTAAGGTTATATAGAGGGGTAAGATTTGTGCACACCATTTTCAAAATAGACCAGCCAGGGAACCATCCCATTTATGCAATTGATTAGGATTTTGGTTGCTTTCAACTCTCTTCAAACCAAATTCATGAAACAAAAGTTAAAATAGAATATGTAATTAAAAGTCATGAACCGAATCAAACTAATGTATGGAAACTATTATTTGATGGTTCTTGTACAAAAGATGGAGCAGGAGCTAGGGTAGTTTTAGTTTCACCGGAAAAATAAAATATCACCTAATCACGTAAACTCGACTTTGAAGTTACAAATAATGTGGTTGAATATGATGCTTTCCTTTTGGGACTTCAATTAGCCAAAAGCTTAAAGGCTCAAAACTTAAGTGTTTTTACTGATTCAGAACTTATTGTCAAAGAAGTGAAAAGTATTTGCCAAACTAAGTATCCTCGACTTAGGTCTTATAGAAATGAAGTTTGGGATTTAGTAGAAAAATGCTTTGATGCTTTTAATTTGACTTATATTCCAAGAAATCAGAGTATTCATGCAGATGCCTTAGCTGTTTCTGCTAGTTCATTTAAAATTCTCGATCAAACCAATGTACTCTATCAAATACAAGTCAAGTATAGGCCATCCATCCTAGACAATCTAAAGCACTGGTAGATATTTGAAGATGATGAACATTTGAAATCTTTTCTGTAGGTTATAGATGACTTGTCAGTTCTACAAATTGATGAAGATAGAACAAAAATAAATGAAAATGATACTTCAAGTTTCAATTAAAAAATTGTTGATCATGATATTATTCAATTATCTAACAATTTTATTCCCAAAGGTCTCATTCCTTTAGAAAAATTGTTTGATCAAAATGATGTTTTCAGAAACCCTCAGTCCATTTCTACACAAGATGACATATAAGAAATTAATATTGGAACAAATGATGATATTAAAACATCAAACTTTGTGCATCTCTAGATCCTAAGATCAAAGCTCAATATCTTATGTTACTTCAATCTTATAAGAATGTTTTTGCATGGACCTATGGTGATCTAAAAACCTATGATACTTCACTAATATAGCACAATATTCCTTTAAAGCCAGAAGCAGTTCCTTATCAACAGAAACTTAGTAGGATGAATCCGGCTACCAACTGTAGAAAAGGAAATTAATAAAATGCTAGATGCCCATATCGTCCTCCCTCTTAGATATTCTAAGTGGGTTGGAAACTCAGTTCCTGTCAGAAAGAAGAATGGAGAAACTAGACTTTGTGTGGAATTTAGAAGTTTGAACAAGGCATCATTAAAAGATAACTATCCTTTGCCTAAAATGGATGTGTTACTTCAAATGGTTTCAAGAGCACAAATACTTTCTATGCTTGATGGTTTTTCAGGCTATAATTAGGTAAATGTTGATTCAGCAGACAGAGATAACACAACCTTTACTACACCCTGAGGTACATTCATGTATGCTAGGATGCCATTTGGCTTAACCAATGCTGGAGCAAAATTTAAGAGAGATATCGATGTAGCTTTTGTGGGTCAGGTAAATAAATTTATGATCATTTATCTTGATGACATTACTATTTTTTCTAAATCTAATGAAAAACATCTAAAGCACTTGATGAAGGTTTTTGACAGGTGTACAAAATTCAGAATATCATTGAATCCTAAAAAGTCTTTGTTTGCTATCAAAGAAGGAAAACTGTTGAGCCATATAATTTCAAAGTAAGGAGTAATGATTGATCCCAAGCATGTGTCTACCATTGAAACATTGACCTTACCTAGAAACAAGAAGGAGATTCAAGCTTTTCTAGGAAAGATTGATTTTTTAAGGAGATTCATCCCAAGTTATGTTGATATTGTAAAAGATATAACTAACATGCTCCAAAAGGATCATGAATGGATTGTCTCTTCCAGGCATGCCTTTGATAAAATCAAGAAAGCTATCTCTGAAGCTCCCACCTTGGCCAGCCCTGATTACACTAAACCATTCAGTATCTTTTATTTTGCCTTAGAAACAACCCTTGCTACTGTTCTACTACAAAAGAATGAAGATTCCCATGACTAACCCATAGCGTTTTTCAGTAAGGTTATGAGAGATGTTGAGATTAAGTATGGCATAATTGAGAAGCAATCCTATGCCCTTATTCAAGCCCTGAAATCATTCAAGATGTATGTCCTACATTCTCCTACTACTACTTATTTCCTAACAGTGTTGTGAAAACTATTTTAACCCAACCTGACACTAATGGAAAGAGACATAGATGGATCACTCAAATACTAGAGTTTGATCTAACTATAAAAACTATAAAGCTAGTAAAAGGCCAAGGATTAGCTAAGCTTCTAGCTGAATCCAACTGTAAAGTGCTCGAAATCAATTCTATTTTCAAGATACAAGGGAAGAATCCGCAAGAACCTTCTCAAACTTCAGATGGGTAGAATCCACAAGAACCTTCTCAAACTTTAGGTAAGAAGAATACACAAGAACCTTATGTCCTTATAGAATAGGATAATCCACAAGAACCTTCCCTTCATCCTGAAGAAAAGAATCCACAAGAACCTTTACCTTCATATCAGATCAACCCTTTATACATTGATGACAAATTTCTGTTATCATATTGGTACCAAGACATTGTAAATTTCTTGATCCATTTTGAATGTCTAGCATCATTCTTCAAAATCCAGTGTAAAACTCTCAAACTTAAAGTAGTCAAGTATTGTATCATAAATGCAAATTTGTACTGGAAATCAGAAACTGAAGGAATCATTGACCAGTTTCATACAAGATTTTTTGGTTGACATTATGCTCGGACAGAAGCAACATATAATATATTAAGGGGAGGATTTTATTGGCCAACATTTTTCTTACAAGTAGGAGAACAGGTTAGAGGTTATGTTCCTTGTCAAATGTTTCCCAGTAAGCAAAAACTAGCAGCTCTTCCACTGGTTCCATCAATAGTCTCAGAACATTTTACCCATTGGGGATTAGATTTTATTGGAGAGATTCATCCCACTTCAAGTAATCAACATAGATGGATCCTTAATGCAAGAAACTACTTCACTAAATGGGTGGAACTAATTCCAGTGAGAAATGATATTGATTTAGCGGTAATCAAATTTATTGAAGAAAACATCCTATCTAGATTTGGTTGCTCAACTCAAATTGTCACTGATAATGAAGCAGCTTTTTCTAGTGTTAAAATGATTGAGTTTTACTAGAAATATCAGATTTGGTTACATTAATCAACTCCATATTACCTGTAAGGTAATGGCCTTGTAGAATCCTCTAATAAAAGTGTGGTAAAGGTAATCAAAAAGACTCTAGCAGATCATAAAAAGAGCTGGGACTCTCATTTAATTTATGCAGTATGGGCAAATAGAATTACCCCAAATAGATCTACTGGAAAATCTCCTTTCCAATTAGTTTATGGGAAAGATGCAATATTCGCTACCAATTTGGCCTTCCCTGTTTTAAAATTATTGCAGGATTCAACAGATGTACCTAATGATTTTTCAAGGAGAATAAATTAGATTATTGAACTAAATGAAAGAAAATATGAAGTTCAATACAAATTGAAAAAGTATTAGAACAAAATGAAGAGCCTGTTTGACAAAAGAGCTAGGGAAAGGGACTTCAAGGAAGGTGACCTAGTTCTAAGATGGGATTCCAAGAGAGAAGAAAAGGGAAAACATGGCGAGTTTGACAACTTGTGGTTTGGACCTTTAGCAATTGCTGAACTAAAGGGAAACAACACTTTTGTTCTACAAAATCTTGAGGGGCTATATTCCACTTACCCTGTAAATGGAAGGTTTCTCAGACATTACATTTAGTACTAAGAAGTTGAAGTAGATTTCATTTCTACCATTGTACAAACTCTAGTTTCTTTTACTTTTCAAAGCCATCAGTGTGATTTTTTACAGCAAAAGACTCCATAGCCCAAGGAGAAGGCACATGGATCTGCAGGTTCTCTGCATTCTACAGGAGAAAGAAATCCCCAGTTGGAGCAAATGTTGTAGAAGTTTTGTGTTTTGATAAGATAGAATCATTTAGTCAAAAAATGAAAATATTTTTCAAAAAATGTTAAGTTAGGATATGGACAAAAAGAATATTGAATAAAAATGTTAGGAAATATTTTGATAAATATATCCATATCAAAGAAAATGTTAGGATAGATGCCCTAAAAAATGAAGTCAAAAATAAAATGTTAGGTTAGAGAAAAAAGAAAAAAGCAATAAACTCTAAAAGTGTGCAAGTCCAAGTACCACTACTTTTACTTTATTATGCAAAATAATGGTTGTCTACAGCTTGTCATAAATGACACAACCCATGACAGTCAAATAGTTTAATCTTGACTAGCTCATGTTTTTAAATTTCATGTTTATAGTTAGAGAATAAAGATCTAGACAAATTGTTTAATCTTGGCAGAATAGTAGTTAGGTAGAGAATAATAAGGAGATCATCAGTTTAATCTAAGCCTTTGGATGTTATAAGGTTAGAATTAGATAGCTTGAATTTCATAAGAAAAAGGAAAGAAAAGGGTCTGCTAGCCTAAATGCACCCAATTAAGTGAAGATAAAATGTTAGGGTAAGTAAATAGGTAGGTAGAAGAAAAATTGCAGAAGCACATTTATCATGCTTGATCATCTGTTCCAGTGTGCAGGAGTAGTTATGAAGGTGAAAACATCTTCACAAGTTGATTTGGTTAACTTCCCCTCATTCCATTTCACCCTCCACTACATACTTACTAGTTTCCTCATCATACCTTCATTTTCACCCTTTCCCTTGGTTTCACACATTTTCTTAGCAAATTACCCTCTAAAAGTCATTTCCCTACCTAAAATCCCTTTTCCCTTTGGAGAAATCACTTTCCCTTGTAAATTCCATAAAAACCCATAAAACCCCTTTTAGCGCAAGTTCTCTTTACCCCTCCCTTTATAAAGTTAACTGCACAATTCACGTTTTCCTGAAAAAACTTTTAACCGATCCTTGGTGTGGTTAAATAAACCCCGTCGCAGTTAAAACCCTGGTCCCACTCCATTAACCCATTGTGATACCTTTAACCCACAATTTATTCATTAAAATAATTGCAAATCACTTGTAATTATTCCTAAAGCCTGCTAATCTTTGTACCTGCTCCCTCTATGCATCTTGACCATGCGATAGTCATCTGATCACATGCTTCCAGATCTAATGATCCACAACCATATCGTGCGCTTCCGATCTTTGATCTTTAAAGGCTCGAGAGCACGTGAGATTCGTGGTTTTGCTCGGGCCTCTTGTGGTTACATGTCATTCCCACGTTAACTCACATGCGCTCGGAGAAAAACCACCCCATGGCCAAAAGCAGTACAATGAGCCTCTAAAACTGCTCCCACATGCGATAAAACCATCCATTGTTCACTTTGCACCAAATTTTAAAAAGTTAACCGTTTACCCGTTTAAACACGAAAACCCTCACTTTCGCTCTTTTCGTCCAATTACACAGTAAAACCTGTATAACCTTTGTGCACCACCCTAAGCCTTTGCAACTGACTTGACCATTGTTTGCCTCCCAAAAACACTTCAGACTCCATCCACAGGCCTTTCAACTCAAATGAAGCCATTGTGTCCCTCCCTGTCAGCGTTTGTTTTTCTTAACAATTGTTGTATTTTGCAGGTGATTAGCAGAAAACTAGGAGACTGGATAAACTATTTTTATCCCAGTTAAAAACCTATTTGTTTTGAATTCTCAATAAATAAATTCAAATGATTTTCATGTACAAACATAAATCAGGTCTAAACCAAAGGCAAAGTAGAAGAAATCATTCACACAGTAAATGTTAAAATAGAAAATTTACACAGTTAAAAGACAAAATAGAGGAGGCAGATAAAACATACAGTTGAAATACAAATAGATGATCAATATCCAAACTACCTAATGCTGAGACATAAAAAAACTAAATGATTTACTATTGAAACACAGTAAAAACTTGAAATGTACAGTAAAAGTAAAAAGGCATAGTAAAGGATACTGACAGGTCTATAAGGTCAAAGAGTATCAAATTAAAGTGTATAAGATGAAAGGACATAAGTGAATATGACTTCCAACGTGATGATCAAACAGACAAGCAACTTAAAGGGAAAAATATCAAAGACCAAAGCCAACAGAACCTAAATAACAGGGTCAACAAGAAACAGTTCAATAGATGTCTCTATCTTCTTGCATGAAGATATTTCCTTTTCCTAGAATAAATCCTTAAATAGTTTAGGATATTTTCTTAGCTCTACTATTGTATAAATAACACTCTTCTCGAGTTATTAAGGGTTCATTGTTCACCATTGAACCAGGTTGACCATTGAAAGAGAGTTCACCCTTGAAGAAGCATTTGTAAACATTTGATGTACTAGATTTTCTGGACCCCTAATACAAAGCAAAGGATTCTGAATTCAGTTTTACACATTTTGTGTTTCCTATAAGTTTTTCCAGTGTTACACATTATGTTTTTCTTCATATTCTGATGTCTTATAGAGATATCTAGGTAGGAATAATTGTGTCTCAATCTATTCCTATAATCTTCTGAAGTGATAATCATTAAGTAAAATGGATTAATGAACTGTCTGTTTAATTAATTCCCTCTGAATCAATAAATCATCAGCATCTTGTTGTAAGCATAAGCATATTCTCTTGAACCTTCTGAACATCAGTCAAAGGTTTCCATACTTACGATTGTTTAATTTTCTGTCTGAAAATAATAATAATCATATTATTTTTTGTTTTTGCTCACCAATATTCAAGCTTTATCACTATGTGAAGTTTTATAAAAGCCCTCTACTTTGGGATTAATATTATTCAAAAGGTTAGGCATTACAATGTTATATATGTTTCATTCATTGGTCTTCCAAATTAAAACAAAAACCCCCAAAACAATTATCTTAGATGCTCTGGAATTGGTAGCTGGCCACTATTATCTCAGAGGTACAACACTATCCACTTCATCTTATGCATGCCTACCATGTCCCCATCATCCATTTCCACTTTCAGGCATCAAAAACCAATTTTTGAGCATTTTTCTAGATTTCTACAGGATGTCATGTAGCTGCTATAGAAAGATCTTGTGGTACTATAGGTTGTCATGAAATACTACAAGAAAGGGGCCCCGATTGGAAAGCAATGATGCAAGCCTATTCTAGGTTAAGAAAAAAGGACCCTACACCTCACCATCTCTCACCCAACATCCACTGATATCCATACCTACCCCTGTGTCCATAAAAAAAAGTATACAAAAAAGGGGAGAATCCATAGGACATTTCATCATTTTCCTCATCCACCCATCACTCCATATCCTTCATTACCATTTCTCAACTCCTACACCATCACCTACCCTTGCTCTAAGTGGAAAAAAAAAATGATGAAGAAAAGGAAACTACAAGGTTTCCTATAGCAGCTACAGGATATCCTGTAGCAGCTTGTGTTACAACTGCAACAAGCCATTGCTATATTCTCATTCACCACCAATGAAAATAGGGAGATATGGCATCTATAAAATCCTTGTACCTCTTGTCTAGAACTCATCAATATTAGCAAGGATACCAAGCACCTACACAGAGGAAACAACTAGAAGACAACTACATCAACAGGAAGAAATCAACAAAAAATGACCAAAGGAGAGCACTCACCTGGACAAGAAGCACCACAAGGTCATCCTCCAACATGCATCAACTAGAAAGGTAGGCACAGGTATGGAACTTCATCCAAACTCTTCCCTCAGTATGATATGCTAAATGTGTAAGGAATGTGAAAAAGTTTTCTTATAAGCTAGAGGTGGCCATTTAACTTAGACACCCTCAACTCAAAGACAAAAAGTAAACTCCCAGTCAGCATGCCACATTGGAATGTCACATCAAGGAGCATCAGTAAAAAATGTGGTTGATTTAGTTATGTGAGAGTGCGTGATAATTACAAGGGGAGGTTGCACGATCACCAATGGTGGGCCAACAGTCCCAATGAGGAAATCCGTACTACTGCCAACCAACACAATTCTCCTAGGAATTGACCATAGTTAGAAAAAGTTCCAAACTTTCATGCACCCATTGTTCATTTTGTGGTTAGAGAGACCAAGACCACGTTGGAGAGCCATCAAGGAATCAAACCGTATTGTGGGCACCCTAAAGGAAACAAAGCTACATGAAACTATAGGAAACTCAAGGAGCTACAACAAGAACTGGAAATTCACAAGAAATCTACAAGGGGGTGCCTAGAGTATAGTTGGTTAGCAATTATCATCATCTAGATCATCACAATAAAAGGCAGGTGGCCCATCTCTCTTATGTTTTTGACTTGATAGCTAGGGAAGAAAGAAAGGGACAAGTTTAAAATTTTCTAGTAATTATGGTGGGCATGGGGTTTAGATAGAGTTTTGTGAAGTTTAAAGAAATTTGTGTGGAGACACGAAAAGGTAAAAATTTCAGTCATCCACTAAAAATTCTAAACTCTTAGTCACCCTGAACTCACACTAATGCTAGCCTACAAAACCTCCTATAATTAGCTAACCGAAGAAGAGAAATGGTAGAAGGATTCAACCGAATGGAGCCCACAGACACATCCAAGATCCACCTTCATCCTCTTGTGGTAAATATATTTAGGAAGCATCACTGGTTGGGATTATTTGAGTTTCCTAGAGGGTATGATGATGATATAGCTCAAGAATTTTCCATGACATTCAACCCTCGGGCTAGAACTAGTGCGACTACTATGGTGAGGATCCTATCAATTATAATCAACCTTGAGGTGATCAACATAGTCACCACACTTCCTGAGGGGGTGCAATGGAGAAAGGAGGATAAGGCTAGCAACACCTTTTTTAAGAAAACATTTTTCCTAGATGATGAAGAGCCAATTGAGGACAAAAATGGGGTCAGAAAGGAGAGCCTTCCCTATCCTTGGAATGAGGTGAGCTATCACATTCTCAAATACATTTCTTGTGAAGTGAGGCTCAATGTAGTCTATGGCTACCAATTTAGTCTCCTCCATGAGTTGAGATTTGGGGAGGATCTACCCATAAACCAAAGGCTCAATGTGCCTTATTTCCTGTTGTAGTCAATGATAGACATGAACCAAAAGGTACAAGAAGGGAAACATCAACAATTGGCAAATCATGAACTCACTAAGATAATAGTAGAGGATGCCCTAAGTCAATTAATAATTCCTATTCTATGGTCCACATTTAGATACATGGACAGAGACGTTGTAATTGAAATCCAAGCCCTTGAATATTATAGGGACCGAACCTCTAGTGGTGAAGACGAGGAAGAAGAAGGAGGCAGAAGAGGAAGAAGGAAAATAAGGAGAAGAAGAGAATGGTGAAGAGGAAGAGAAAAAGGAAGAGGCAAGTCCTGAGGAACATACCAAAGAAGGGGAGAAATATCCAAGGTTGGCCCCTAAGCCCACTAAGAAGGAATCAATTGCTACCTTGACTACCCTAAGCACATTCATCAAGTCAAAATGGAAAAGATAGAGGTAGACTCCCCTCTATTACAAAACAAGAAGAAGCACCAGGATCAAGGAGGTCACAAACACCCACAAGGACTCCCATCATAATTAAGGAGTCGCCAAAAAAGATGGAAGAGCTAGCTTCCTTAGCAATGAAAATTCAAGAGGGAACATCAAAACAAGCTACCCCAAACTCTCCCATCACATATATTAGGAAGCCTGTCATTAGGTCAACATCAGCAAAGCAAGAGAAGACACCTATGATCCCATTACAGAGAAGAATAAACCTTCTATTGAATCCTCAAGTAGTCCTAGAGGAAACTCTATCAGCCCTACAAGAAACACAAAAAAAGCTCCAGGAAGGACAATAGGAGTAGAGGGAAGGCAAGGAAGAAACACCACAAATGCAAGAGGGGTTAGCTTCTCCAAAAATGTTGGAGGGGGAATGCCAAGAGCTGCAGGAGCCTAGCCCACAACCAAATATGAGCTCTTACTACAAGTTTATTGAGGGAGGTAGAGTAATACCATAGAAATTTGCAATCCCTCTCTTTGTTTAGCATGACAAAGGGAGAGGAAGGACACATTACTAGATGCAAATTTCCAATTCAAAGCAGGTAGAAGATATGGGCCATATGGAAGAGAAAATCCTAGATATGGGAAAGGAGTTGAGTGAAATGAGAATGAATTATGAGATCTAAACTACAGGCAAAAAACACATGGCTAAGGATGCAGTGGCAAGAAAAAGAGAGCCAACTGGCCACCATTGAAAGCCTCTCCATGGAGGCACTTCAATGTAGGATGCCATCAAGATCAAATGTGTTATAACTCAAGGATCAATGGCTACAATTTTAGATCAAGACGCTAGCACAACAAGGGAATACGCCTTTCCAAGACTATAGACAGTTCATTGAACTATGTGACAAGCGTACCCTAGAAGATAAGGACAAGATATCTGAATTTTACCTACACAACTTGGCCTTAACATATTTTAATGTGTTGGACCCCAATGCAAAGTTAGGGTATTTACAACTAATGGCCCTTGCATCATGGATGATTCATGACGAGGCCAAGGCTAAGGAGGTGAAGAGAATATTGGAAAAGGAGGAAGGGGAGCCCTTTTACATCAGAGAAGAACAAATAAATTATGTGGTTGTCATTAACAACCACAACATCATCTACAATTATACCCAACTTTCACCAAGATACCTAGCTACACAAGAACAAGCCATCACCCACTTTGAAAACACCTTTAGGTTGCTGGGAAATGAAAGAGAGCAAGAATGTTAGAGGAGATGGAGAAATCTACCACACACTATAATTATCAGAAAGTACCATTCCCCTAAGAGGTTGAGGAATGCACTAGAAAGGACCCCACTATATAAGAATTCCATGCAGAGACTAAAAATCAATTGGATTGGTTTGAAATTCATTCCACCCTTGTTGTTGAGTTTGTTAGAAGGTAGGCAGGAAGAGGAGGAAAGAAAATAGTGGGAATAAATAGAGAAACATGCAGGGTTCTATCCTCAAGAGGAAAATCCATCAACAGAAGCTCGGGATGTTAGAGAGGCTACAAGATCTATGAAAGATATGGACATAGACTAAGTTTCTGAGAGGATGAGAAACACCTTCAATATGGGGGTGATGATGAAGCTCATCAATAGGTAAACTATATGGGTTTTATTGCCACTATCCAACTTATTAAAATCAACTTTTCTCGCATTTACTTACATATTTTATTATATTTTTCTTAGTGAGAAGGTTAAAAGTGAGATGTTATGTCGAAGTGGACAAGCAAGAGGGATTTTAGGATATTTTTCTCCTTGCTTGACTCCTCAAATCATTTGAATATTCCTTCACCATATCTCATCAGCTCGAAGTTACAAGTAGCCAAGCTAACCAATTCCATTGGCAGCCAAGCTAGTGGCAGTGAAAACAATTCATTCTCAAGTTTGGGAGCCAATTCTCCCTAACTTTTAGGAAGTTGTTTGTAGCTTCAGTTTGTATAAATAAGAAGACTAAGAGCCTCATTAGGATTCAATTTTTTGTGGTAGCTAAGAGGAAATTTATAGGTGAAAAAATTTGACTATTAATCTTATGTTGTCTTTGACATTTTCATGATAATGAGAAGGTTTACCTTGATCCAGCACTAAGTTGACTCAGAGTGTTGAACCTCTTGGTTTAGGGCCCAACCCTAGAAGCATAGGTTCCTTCTTTTGTGCATGTGTTCTTAGATTAAAATCATTGTTACTATTTATGTTTTGTTTAGTTTAACAAGTATTTGAATGATTGTTTAGTCATGTTTCCATTATTTGAAGAAGTATATTAATTGTATAGTAGTGAGAATGAATACTTCAGGAAATCTTGTGACAGTTCCCTCTTTCTGATCTCCCTCATGGCATCATGGTTTGAGGGCCCCACTCTCATAGCCCCAAAAATAGATTTATCTTTTGATCATTCCATAACTTAGGTTTCATTGTTGAATAGATCACTTTTTATGATTTCTTGGAAGCACTTTCAGTTTCCATTTTGTTTCTTGAGTTTTATGTAGTTTAAGAAGGAATTTTATTTCATAGATCTAGACATTAGCCATCAATAAATCAATTGTCTCCAACTCAACTCATCTTTTCCCAATTTATATGAAGTTATGCATAAATGAAGAGAAGAACATGTTTTCTTGTAGGCATTGTTGATTTGCAGTGAGAAACTCATCCCACCAGCCTCATCTAAGTCTTCTCCACCTTCTTCCAAGGCCTACCAAACCCTAATCCAAATTTCTATTTTGTAGCCACCGTGGAAAACCACCTTGCAAATCCAACCATCCTAAAGTGTTTGGATGAGCCTTGGGTAATGTGCACCTTCCCTACACCCTATTTCACCATCATACATATTTTGAGCACTTGATTTCACCTTCCCTACCTTCCTATGGCCTTCAGCTAACTTCCTATAGACAACTAAGACATCCTATAGGAGTTCCTATAACAGCTATAGGATGTCCTGTAGCAGTATGTTGTAAGCCATTTTTTAGTAGAAATTATAGTTAGATCATAGGGTAGGCCCTCCACTTGACTTCCATGACTCTCAATTCCATTTAAGACCAGATCTTCCATGCCTTTCTCCCCTACAAAGATGAGATTGTTCAACTTAGCATTTACATTTCTAAATCAAAAATCAAAAGACTTTTTTTCTCCCATTTCAATGTGAGATAGCTAGTGCATGCATACATCAGTCGTAGAGTGATAGGATAACTTCCCATGTCTAATTAGACCAAACAACCAAATGATAGAATGTAAGGTTAGAATAGTTCTTTTCTGCAAGTAATGTGTGTCATTTCTTAGCTAGATTATTTCATGTAATTTCATAGCACTATCCATTTAGCACTTTCATTTCCTAAATGGGCAAGAATTTACTTTCTTTCATTAAAGATTAGCTTTACATTCACTGCCAATAGTTATACTCCTTCAAGTCAATAGAAGACTAGCTTGAAAACCCTAGTGGTCTATTGCCCCAGTTGAAAAGTGACAAGAGTATAATGTTGCATCTACTGTGCATATAGCACTATCACCTCTGAGTTTGTACAAAACACTAGGTTGATAAAGTAAATTTTGTAGCCTTAGGAGTTGCAACATCCTTGATACAATATTGAGGATCATCAAGATGGCCAAGTGGTTTGTAGTTGTGGTAGATATAGGATAGTGATAGTGTGGGTTTTGGACAAATAAGAGGTCCTAGAATCATTTTAGTGAGAAAAATGTAAATAAGTAGTGGATATTTACATGTAACTGAAGGAGTAAATATGCTTGAAATATCAGGGCCTATAGTTGGAGTAGTGAACTAAAATAGCCCTCATAATGAAGATATTCATTTTATAATGAGGACACTATTTTTTGAGGATGATGTGTTCCTTGTAAGTAGTACTTCATTGGCCAATAACACAGGTAGCTCCTTCCCTAACCTCCCCCTTGTGCCCTATTAATATCATACTCATTTTATTTCAAAGCTAGCGAAAGTTATAAAAATTCAAAAGGTTTATAGTGCATATACAACTGGTACTTCTAGTGGTGATGGTAGTACTTCACAATCAGGTTCTTTTAGGTATTCAAAACACAGTTCACAATATTTTATATTGATATCACCTAGTTTGTCTACAATGGCTAGTAACACAGTAGGTTCATTCACTCGATACCCTAAAGTCTCAAGATGACGGAATGAATATGTTGAACATCACTGGTATTTGTGTGATGCCATATGTAGGGATAGAAAAATGCATGATGCTACTAAACTTATTGAATTTTAGAATACCATGAGAGAGAGAGAGCTCACATGGATAATTAAGTGGTTTTCTATGCATCCAAATCCTACTATTGATGAGGATCAGTGAGAATTTGTTTCATTTAAAACTTCTAGAGAGAAATCGCCAAGGATTGTCTGAATTGTGGAATATTAAAAAACATGAAGGAGAGACTAGACGGGAGTTGATGTAGTTACTTAAGTATCCTTTTGGTAATTTAAGTTAGCCTATTGATCCCAACCATACACGGGGACTAGTTTATTAAAGCCTTATTGCCATTTACTCAGACACCTTTAACTTAGTAGAATATTGATATATTGTTAGATGCACTTGATCAAACTACAAACATCAAAGCTATGGTGATGTATCCTCATAACAATAGATTAGGAGTTTCTTCTAGTGATCCTTCGCTTATTGGACTACAACATCATATTATTAACTTCAAAGAGAAACTAAAAGACATACATGTTACATGACTCTTACCTCCTTGGGTATGGTGTACCAATTTTCATGTCGAGGGTCATCATGCCATAGAATGTCCAAGGTTGTGGGGTCTAGGACCATCGTCCATGCCTATGAGAAAAAATACACCTTTGTATACTCAATATACTCCTCATTTCTATCCTGTTTTGCAAGGAATACATAAAGGTCCCAAATAATGTCTTTTGTGAATTTTGCAGGCACCGAATCATCATACTAATTAGTGTAGATCTCTAGATTCTCTAGATGACCAGCTCATTATGCATTTAGAGTGAATGAAATTCCTTTAGGGTGAGGACGTGGAGGTACAAAGCAGGGTAAGAACTGGAGGAAGAGGTGCAATCCATTGTTATAAGTATTATCAAGAAGTTCATGTTTCTTAGAACTATCTATCACCCAGAAGGAATTTGTGTTCTCAATGAAAAGTCAACACACATGCAACATCAGACTACTTGACTTGATCACTAGGTGGGAAGAGCGTAATTGATAGAGAGGAGAAACTTTAAATAATGCAGAGCCTTAGGATCTGGTATCCTCTATAATTTCATAGGCTAAGGAGAAGATTGAAAGAGGTAATCTTGAACCACTTTCAGCTCAGTAGCTAGCCCTACTGAGCAAGAGAGGGATATCTCAAAGGATTTGTCAATGAATATATGAAAAGAGACAGGTTTTAGTCTAGATATATAATTTTGTTTTGAGTTCTTGTGAATTTAGGGTTTTTAGGTTTGTTGGACTAGGGTTTAGAGCAGGTAATTAGGTCTAGGCTTCAAGTATGAAGAGACAAGTATAAATAGGAGCTAGATATCAATGTGTTATGGTGCAATTGGAGTGTTTGTGAATTTAGTATAGATTTTTTAGCTTAAAAGAAACTAATGAGCATGTAAAAGCATGAATTAATTAGCTTTAGAAGAAAGGAAACACAAGTATGAATTCCACATAAACAAATATTAAATTCAAGATTCTTGTCTATATAATTGCAAGGAAATTCATAGGAATAAGGTAAAGCATTCAAAGAGATATTATTTATCCATTAGAAACTGATAGAAAGAGAAAAAAAACACCATAGGCTCACTGAACTAGAGTTCCTAAAATATAATTGCAACTGCTCCTGCATTAGCTGAAGAGAACATTAACATACCAGCCTTCTCCACAAAAGTGCAACCCCTCTCTGAATGAGAAATGATACATATAGACTCAATTCAACCACCTCCAGACCTTCAGGAGTTGAATTCCTAGGTGGTGGAACTATTTCCAAGGTTCTCTCCACCAACAGGTGAGAGTGAGAAGGTCAAATACAAACACTTCTTTTAGACTTTGTTTTCAATTTTTCTTCCTTAATGAGGCCTATTAAACCATAAAAACAACATATCATGTATATTTATTTCATTATTACATCATCTAACCTCAAAATAATTCAATTACATCAATTTTTTTGACTTTGACCAAGTCAAACTAAAAAAACTAGGAAATTACATAGTGAAATTTTAAATAAAAACTTAGAAGTTTGCAGAAGCGCAGCACCAACTTTGAGCCCACTTTTAGGTGCCTTCATGAAGTCAAAATTTATATCTTATAGAATGGTCAACTAGATCTTCATATCTATTTTCTTGAGCACCTTGAATTTTGAAAAATCACCAATGGGAAGGCCTTCAAAATCTCATTCTCCCAAGGTGTCCACCGAAGTGTAGCACCTGTCAAAAAGAGTGGCAGAATGATGATATTTTACCCCTTTTTCTCTTTTTTCTCAAAATTTAAGCCATTTATGAGAAATATGATGAAATGGGTTTTGAGAGGATGTCATCATATTTCTAAATATGTAAGCCACTTTTCATTTGGAGCCCTAAGGAAAAAGCGTAGCGCCTGTGACTAACCCAATTTTTGAATTTTGCACCAAAATTCTCAAAGAACCAAAAATGCTCAGAAAACCTCCAAAATTCGTCATGAAGTGAAAAATGAGGTGTTTCATGCTATCATGGATGCTTCATCAAGAATCTCCAAGTTTTTCTTCTCATTTTTACTTTTTAGGTTTTTCTTTGAGTTTGGCCTTCAACTGCTTAATTTTGACCTTCGCAATCTGATTCCTTATGTAATAATGGATGGCCATCTTCCTTTGAAACTTGTTATCCCTGTTAACCTTGTCAAGGAGATTCTCAAGGTGCCAATTGGTCTTTTCAAGCCAAATTCCTTGTCTTCATTGTTTTCCAAAACAATACTTTCTTCAATGTCCAAGTCTTCATTCAATAGGTTTTGTTCTTTTTCTTTCTTCAATGCCCTTTTGAGACCCTTGGTTGTTGACCTCTTTTATATAGCTTTTTTTCAGGTTCCTCATGTTTTCCAGGTTCCAACATTGCTTTACCTTTGCCTCCTATTGGCTTGATGGGCCCTGACCCAAGTTTAGCGTTAGTCAGTCAAGCAAATCCCTACACTACTGGCCCTTTCGACATCAATCCGCGGAGTGCAGACTAAAGTCTCACCCGAAGCAGAATGGGGGGATGCAAGAACCACATTTCTGCACCCTAAGATGGTTGTGATGTCAATTTTATACCTTAACTCTACCTTTGCATAGATCAATAAGCCTTTAGGGCTTATCAATGTATTTATCTATTAGTCTTTCGGAACCTCCACAAAGGTATGTGATCATCCTTCATGTAACCGTAACAAGTGGTCTCATCACTTACGTGCCTCTCTAACTACTTTGTTGTATAGTTCTTTGCATTATCTTAAGTGGTCACCAATTCTATCATGCAATTTAAATTATCTTTGTGGAAACATATATTTCTACTTGTGTTCATATAACTGAGGAAAACATATAGATTCACGCATCAATTTAGCAGTAAAATATAATCCTAGTGCTTAACATAACATAATTGCATGCAATTGATAGAATTAAAATGCACAACAATTTTAGAATGCTCTTCCTTATTGATGATCCAGATGTTTAGTACAAACTCTGACTACCCTGTGCACACAGCTGCAGGGGTCTGTGCACTCAGATGTGGACTTCTACCCTAGGCCTCTGTGCACTCAGCTGTAAAGCCTTCTTCCTATGCTAAGACTCTCACTCTTAGCCCTATTACAAACTCATCAATGACTCAACTTAACTCAACTCACCAAAATTGACTTAGACTCCTCTTAAGACCCCCTTTTTATACAATCCCATGGTTCGCAAACCAAGGGTGAATCTCATTAAGATGACACAACCTATCTAGGCTAAGGGTGGGAACCCTTTTTGACTCTTGATATATTTGTGCTCCGCAACCACAAAATGTGGAGACTTTACATTTCTTTATACAAAATTCGTGCCTTCTACCCCAAAACTTGGGCTTTTAACCCCAAAATTGACCCCAGGGGACTTGTTCCCAGCATGCCATCAACACAAACATGGTGACTCACCCTCAAGTCACTCGGCCAATGTGGAGATCTTGTTGTGAAGACCTCCCAGCTCTACTTGGACTACTGCAACTTCGACAGTGCACTATGTTGTCATTTGCATCATCTCCTCAACCAGTTGCTTCATCGCTTGCCCTATACTATCTGACTGTATCTTCTGCTGAATCACCTGCAGACTAGCTAACTTTTCTTCAATGGTAGCGGTGAGCGCATAGGCTTCATCAAGCCAAGGCCCTATTCTGGCCTTGAGGATGCTCTCTTTGTGATGCACTACATCCACTAAGTGTTTTTCACTGGGTAGCCATTTATACTTTATAGGAATTTTCAAATTCAAATCCGACCATTCCCCCCATAACTCATTCATAAATGCTAGATTAGCGGAAGATTTTCACAGATGTTGTCCTTAAATTCCCACTTAAATGTTGCCCCCACACTCCATTTGGAAATTTTCTGACTTTCAAGTCATAAACAGTGACCATAACAGTCACTTTTCGACTACCCTGCATGGCCCCTTCTCAGGTAGCACAACTGCCTGCACGTGTCTACTGACAATGTGACATTCCTTCATTCAACATAGTTTCCAAATCGCGGAGCTCCCCAACCCGAGCAGTGTAGTTTATAGTCTCGTGCCTCCTTTTAGCTGCCTGGAGCGCTAAGACTGTGCTTCCATCATGTAGCCATCTAGCTAGATCACTGGTGTATGGCTTCAATTGGCTACCATTCACCCATCCTGGGAATGGTTCTCCATTAAATTTTGCCAACTGAACTGCTCCACCATTGGTAATCTCCTTGATGACATAGGGCCCCAATCAACGCATCCTAAATTTCCCTGAAAATTTATCAAACTTGTTGTCATATAACTAAACCAGGTCATTCACCTTAAATGTGTGTAGTTTGATGTGCTAATCGTGCCATGCCTTTTCACACTCTTTTTGGACCTGTTGATGAAATCCAGCTAGAAATCTATCTTCTTCAAGCTTTGTTAGCTATGCGACCCTTTCCTTGATGGCTCCACGATCCACCATTCCTATGAATTCTGCTATTCGCAAACTAGGTACAATGTACTCCATCGGAATCACAACTTCCACATAATAAACCAGTCTAAATAGTGTTTGTCTAGTCAACTTCTTGCAAGTCGTTCTATAAGCCCATAGCACCACGGGAACATGCACATCCCAGAAGTTTCTTTGAGCATTGGAAACTTTCATGAGCGCACTCTCCAATATTTTATTAAATGCTTTCACTGTCCCATTATTCTGTGGATGCTAGGGTGTGCTCTTCGGATGGTACACTTGAAACTCCTCCATCACCGTGTTGATCGTCTCATTGAGAAAGTGTGTACTACGATCACTCATTAGAATTTTTAGACAACCAAACCTTGTCAATATGTACTCAAAGATAAATTTTGTGGTTGTCACACTCATACAATCTTTCACAGGTTGTGCCTCCACCCATCTTCTTAAATATTCAATCGTGGTGATGATGTACCGTGCACATGTCTTCCTTCATAGTGGTTGAATTGGCCCTACAAAGTTAATCGCCCACTTTTCTAAGAGTTGTAGTGATACCTACAGATTTAACGAAAGCTCATCCTTACATGAGGACCTACCCGTCTTTTGGCAAGCGTTGTATGCCCTACAATATGCTTTTGAATCCTTATGCAAGGTTGGCCACCATAACCCAGCACATAGAATCTTTTGCGTTGTTGCTCTTCCTTCATAATGACCTCCCACGGATCCATCATGAGCCTCAGCAAGGATGTTGTTTCATTCAAGCTCTGGCACATAACGTTGCAATATTTCATCTGACCCCATTTTGTACAAGTGCCCTGCAATAACAAAAAAATTTGTCGCACTCACCACCAGTTCCTTCTTTTGTTGGCTTGTATATCCTTCCAGAGCCATGCCTTTCATTAGGAAGTGTATAATATATTCAAAGTGACTGTTCGCTATGTGCACTGGAAGGAGTTTTGTGTCAGGTAGCCCTTCCTCCAAATTAGTAGGTTCCTCTCCCATTTTGATGTGCGACAGATGATCTGGTCTAGCATTCAAGTGTCCTGGTTTCACAATAACTTCAAAATCATACTCCTGGAGCAACAACAACCACCTACATATCTTCCCCCCAGCATAGGCTTGTTGACTAGGTATTTCAATGCAGAATGGTCTGTATACATCTTAAAGTGTCTGCCCAACAAATATTTCTTGAACTTCTGGAGCGCGTACACCATATCTAAACCTTCACGCTCTGTGGTGGAATAATTTTTCTCCACTTTGGACAACTTCCTACTTGCAAATGCTATAGGATGATCCAAGTCCCCTTCACTGGCCTGTGTTAGTATTACTCCCTGTGCAATACATGACGCGTCCATATGCACATGAAATTCTTTATTCCAATCTAGGAAGACTAGGATCGGCGTGGTGACCATATTCTCCTTGAGCACATCCAAGCTCTTCTGGCATTCTTCATTCCAAAAGAACGTAACATCCTTTTTTTAAAAATTTCCATCGGCATGGTAATTAGGGCATAGCTATTGATGAATTTCCTATAGTATCTTGTATGCCCCAGTGTTGCGCACAACGATTTCACACTCCTTGGTGCCTCCAAGTTGATTATGACCGCGATCTTAGATGGGTCTAGCATCAAGCCTTATTTGCATACCACATGGCTTAGCAAGATACCAAAAGGTACGCAAAACAAACATTTCTTTAGATTAAGCACGATCTGGTATCGTCGGCATGTATCTAGCATTAAGTGAAAACTTGCCACATGGTGATTCACCAATCCATACACTTGCATTGAAGTATACTTCTAGAAATTTATGAATAAAATCCTTGAATGCCACAATGACTATGTGCGAAAAGATCGTCGGCACGTTCTTTAGCCCAAAAGGCATTACCGTATACTAGAAGCATCCCCATTCAGCCGTGAAGGTTGTCTTACTTCTATCCTCCAGTACGATCTTGATCTGATGGTACCTAGAGAACCCATCAGTGAATGAATATGCTTCTTGGCCACCAACATTATCCAAGACATCATCGGTGAATGGGGTTGGGAAGGGATCATGCATGCAAGCATTGTTCAACTTCTTAAGGACTACACATATCCTTATTTCTTCCCTTTGCTTCTTTTCCTAAACCACTATTGGGCTTACCAAATCAGATTCTTCCATCGATTCAATAATACCCGCCACGAGCATCTTATCTAACTCAACACAGACCCTTTCCTTATACTTTAGGTTGAGGCGATACGGTCTTTGTTTCACAGTTTTCGTGTCCAACTTTAAAGTGATATTCATGACACCGAGGTCTCCTATTTCCCCTTTCAGATCATAAAAATTCATGGGGAATAAACCATGATATTCGTGGAGCATTTCAGTGACCTTATCTACTATCGCATCGTCCCAATAGTCCCCAATCTTTGCAAACTTTGGTTATGCCTGTGTACCAATGTTCACCTACCTAGTATTGAGTGGCTTAGTTATGTTTGGGTTCTCTAGCTGTGGTCCTTCAGCTCTGTGGTGATCTTTTTTCTCTGAGATATTAATCTTTCTCGGGTCTTCGCTTTCTTCTTTTGTTGTTACATTGTAACACACCAGTGTGTGGCTCAGCTGGGTAGTCTAGTCAAGTTAAATCAGGTCTAGAGGATCCTACGGTATCCTCAAAACTGAACATCATCAGAAATCCTTGGCATAAAACATCCCATTCTTCAGTGCCATGATGGAGTTCTGTCTCCAAGTACTAATTCATTGGTATAACCTCTAAGGTATGAAAAAATAAATGGACCCACTCCGGATGAGGCTTCGCTCCATATGCTTCAGTCCATTTGGCCAGATGATCATGTGGATCATTCCTCCCATCATACTTTTTTGGTAATCGTACCTTTGGGTGGCCAAAGTGCATCCTCATCATCCTTCTATAATCAAGGCAATTCTCAAAAATTTCCTTTTGTGTGCCCCACCATCTTGCAGGTGTAGCGCAAATCATCCAATCTAATTCCTGGAAGCGATGCTTCTTGGGCACTTCCCTTTTGAATGCATCCAAAAAGAAATCAATGTTAGTTAACCCATCATAGTGATGTAGATTTCTTACCTCTGATGATACGTAGTGAAACAACTTGGTCATCATATTGTATCGCAGCTTAGATACTTCATGCAGTCGTTCTTCCAGTGCTCTAGTTCTTCATCCAAATCTGATGTGTAGGAGCTCTCATGGTCCAATGCAATACATCTGTCTGCTATCAAATTCATCCAATCCTAGTCTCAAGCCGTTATCTTGTAAATGTGGTCCAAATCGTCATCAGTTTCATAATTGCGGACTGGTTCTATATAGCACGGTCCTTCTGCAGGACCCAGTGGCATCACTACACAGAGCGATTTCTTCTTAAATATCATCTTTTGCTTCTTCAGGTAGATTACCCCATTCATGTCAGTGGCCCAATTGATCCCAAGGAGCACGGGGTAGGGATTTCTATCATCCTCAATCTCTATTACTTCAAAATCAACCAGTGCGCTCACACCTTCGATGTCAACTGTTACCCCATGAAACCTTCCCAATGGGATTATTTTTTGTTGATTCACCATCCTTAGCTGGATCAGAGACCACTGGAGTGTAGGTCTCCCCATTCTTTCCCATGTTTGTTTCAGCAAAACATTTGCGTCGCACACTAGATCCAAGATGACCCGGTTCATTTCATATTCCCCTATCTTAGCGATGAGCCTCATCTCACATCTAGTCCTTGCCTTATGATTACCAAGCTTTCTGACTATGCATGGTTCGCTAGTGTCGCTATCCTTGCCAACGCACCGATTGATCAGTTCTTTTAATCCCTTCATAGCCTTACTATCGTGGAGTATTTTCATGCAGGTCTCCAAGAATGTGGTAATCATGGATGGGTCCATTTCTTCAATTGGTCTCTCTTGGCTTCTTGAGGTAGAGGCCTCAGCAAAAAAAAATTTTGCTTCCATAAATGTTTCTTTTGTGCATTCTAGATCAAAATCAGTCTCCTTTTCCAGTGCTTTACAGACCCACTCACTCTCTGCAAGTTGTTTCCCCTTATCCTCACTAGTTGTCATTCCACTCCATAGCATAATGTTTACCTTAGGGTCTTCCTCGTGAGGCTCAACCCTCATCATTTGCAAGTTCTACGTCAGCTATGCCCCCTTTTTGCAAATCTTAGCCAATAATATAGGGAAATCCTCAGTCGCATGGTCAAACTGAGTACAATAGTGACACGATAGTCACGTCGAGTTCGGGCAGTCTCTCGCGTAGTATCCTGGTTCCCCATAGTTGTAACAAATAAGTTTCCCTCGACCTCTACCAGGTCCTCCTATGCCTTAGCCTCAGTCGCGCCCCTAATACTCACGTCACACTCCTCCAGCATCTTGGTCTGGAGGCCGCGTTTCTGCCTGTACCCCTTATGCAGGTGTCTTGTCCATCATTAATTTGTAAATACAACAATCATGCTTGTCATGACCTACTGATTGACAGAAATTGCAGAAGAGTTGTTCTTGTGTCTGTACGAATTTCTGCAGCAAATGGAAATTGTCAGTCGCATGTTTCCCAGCTACCTGGCATATAGCACACCATAGCGTAGGCCCTATACGTGGCCCTGCTATAGCCTCTGGCCTTAGAGGCATTGGTCCCCCTACTGCAACATACTTCGCAAAGACTTGACAATGATCCTTGTCATGTCCCTAACCTTTGCATTTCAAGCACCAGATTGCTTTGCGCGCCTCTGGCCAAGATGTTATGTCTTTGTTCAAACTTTTCATTTCGAGGCAAAGGTTCTACGACTGCACGAAAATATATTGAACCCCTAGATTAGCATCCTGCATTGGTGTCTCATGCAGTCTCATCGCGATTTCCAGATCTTCTACCTGGGTCCCAATCTTCTATTGTGATAGCACAAACCCTTAGGTGGGGCAGGAGCGAGGCCACAAACCATTCACGGTGCTTCACATTAGTTAGGTTCATGTTGGCTTCATGGATCGTACACTTCAATCTTTGATCCAAATCTCAGGGCCTCTCCCTAGGCTTCATCATGATCTCCTTGAATCCCATAAGGGATTGCACTTGAGACTTAGGTATATTAAATTCCCTATTCAACACAGTCTAGATATCTGCCAACTGTTGAGCCATGGAAAAGGTATGAATTTGCCATTTATTTCTTTATCTTTTTCTTTAATAATAACTCCTTTATATTCTAAGATGGTAATGTATCAAATAATTATAGTAGAATTAAGGAGATTTGTGATTATTAGAAATTAATGAATTATTGTCTTTTCTTCTATATAGAAAATAGAAGAAATGGAAAGCCACCATTCGAGAGGAAAAGACGAAGTAGAAGTAATTGTTGTCCCTTCACCGGGAAGCCATATCCAGACAAGAAGATTGAGATCAAAGTGCACAATCAAGGAAAACAAAGGGAAAGTGCGGCATCAGTGCAAGAAGACAAAAAGATAACTGGAGATAAAAGATAGAGTGAATCCCTCAAGATCCTCTGATCCTAAGGGATCGCTACTTCAAAGCACATCTATATTCTTATTTTGTCTACCTGGCTGTTATAAAACGACAGCACTTGTAGAAATCAAGGGGCATGTATTATGATTTTGTAGAACTTGTTGTTGTATTGCTACTTTGATCATCGACTCTAATTAATCAAAGCAGAGTACGATTGCTTGTAAACATTTTCACATGATTAATATATAAGTCAGTTGATGTTCCATTCCTTCATACTGAAGTAGTCCGGTGGTGCTTCACTAGTGGCTAAGGGCCCAACCTTGGTCGATCCACTTGCTATTTGTACCATTACTTTACAATTCCAGTTGTGTGACGGTTTGATTTACTTTTCATTTCCTTGAATCGCATTGATCTACACTTTCCTGTTTTTACAGTTTATTGTTCTAACATTTTATGGAATCGTTTTATTAAGCTGTGATTGAATCACGTTTCTATTCCTTTCCATCATAACAAGATTATTATCCTTTACAACTTATATTGTTATTCATTTTAGTTAGAAAGTCTCGTTGTTCATTACAGGCTGTTGTTCATTTCCATTAAAATAGCTTTGATGTTCATTTGGATTAAGATAGCTTTGTTGTTCATTTTGACTAAGATAGCTTTGCTATTCATTTTGACTAAGATAGCTTTGATATTCATTTCTATTAAGATAGCTTTGATGTCCATTTCTATTCAGATAGCTTTACTGTTCATTTCTTTCTTGCAAGTATTTTGTTATGCTTTTAAGTGTTATTGCAGTGAGAGTATTTTCCATTTTCTCTAGCAGCATTATTGAGTTAATTCAGTTCTCATTTCCAATCAGTTACTTTAGTGTGGAGTGTAAGATCAACAATTGTAAAGGACATTGGCTATTATTGTCTAAGTTCTCAGATTTAGGATCTTGTTTATGGTTAATCTCATTCACATCAGTTGAAAGAGGAAAGCGTTACTACTACTCCATCCTTGACTGATGATTGTTGTAGTTTTCTGAGTGAATGATTTAGTTTCAGTGCATTAAGTTTCTTGTAATTGCAATTAGATTCGTTTCAAGCATGAGTTTACTTTTGTATTTGAAACACTGCACTGCAAAACATTACTCTTGGAATAAATTGCCCGCCTCAGACTAAGTACACTTTTGAAATAAAAAAATTTAACCTAGATTGATAATTAATGTAGGATAAATAGGAGTTAAAGATACACCTCTTTATCGCTCAACATTTTGGCATTGTTTCTAGGGAGAGTGTAGCCATTTATTTTCTTTCAGAGAGTAGTGTGATGAGTGTCTGCTAGGAGAGAATTGGGTATTAAAAACAGAAGGTAAGAACCTGCATACAGAGCATGTAACATCCCTGCTCCCCCACCCACTTTCTAGCAGATTTGTTAATTCTTTTTTCTAAGTAGAAATAAACATTTGCATTGTGTACATGACTAAGAAGAAAAAAATTAAAAATAACCCAAAACCATTACCCAAACCTAATAAAGCGGAGGGACTAGTGACCCTTGGTCGATCTACCTTTTTAGATAATATCATTAAGAAAGCTGAATCTCAGCCATCAGTAGGTCCTAGGAAAATTGCTTCTAGACAACCTACTAGTTCCCTTTGGGCCACAGAGTCACCATCTATAGCCTTTGCTGAGGTGCATAGCCAAACAGAAGATATTGAGCAAGATTTTCAAGAAATTGAGAATTCTCGCCCAATTTCTTTACAAGAAGGGAACTCTAGTAACCTTTGTGAATGAGGAGGAGGAGAAACATGGGAAATAGAAGAACCAAGATCCCCTCTTGGAGTAGTTCAAGCACTAAGCAGGTTAGACAAGGGAAGTGCTATCAAGATCATCCAAAAAAAGGTTGAAGAACCAAAATCCTCCTAGATAACAGTTTAGCAAGGAACACCCATTATCCCAAACCAAGGAAGTGTTGTTAAGGTCATCCCTACTCCTTCTAGTCAGCCTAGAAATAACTCCCTAGAAATCCTAGAAGTATATTGGCACATATTTTATCAAATGGCCTAGAACCAGCAAACACCTCAAACTTCCACACTACAATATCCCATTGTGGACACTGCAGTTAATGCACCTATGAAGGCTATTCCTCTCCAACATATTCCTACATTCCATGGCTTAACATCAGAAGATCCAGATGTATTTATGTTTGAATTTAATGTATTATGCTGACGGTATGACTATACCACTAATCCCCAAAAGCTAAAAATATTCCCCTCCACATTAAAAGGAGTAGCTTTATGATGGTTTATGGGGTTAGGTGGAGGTGTTATAAATGACTGGGATCAAATGAAAGGTTCTTTTCTAAATAAATATCAGGATTATTGTAGGTATAGAGAATTAAAGGATGAAATATTTCAAGTGAAAGCTAGACTTAATGAAAAATTGGAGGAATATGTAGAACGCTTTCAATACAACCTCCAGAGATCGCCTTATGCATATTTACCCTTACTTGATAATGTCTTAAAAACTACACTAATTAAAGGAATGAAGGAACAATGGGTTGAAACATTAAACATTATGGGAAAGGGTGACATATATCAAGAAAATTGTGCTGACATTATTGATTTATGTATCAGGAGTTCGAGAGGCAGCACAAGACTAAAACTAGTAGAGCGTTACATGATCACAAGGGATAACAAGATCTCCGGGGGAGGGGTATCCTGTGTAGAAATCGGCAATCTACCAGAAGATTTCAAAACTGATATTCTAGGGACTCTAACAACGCAGCTCGACATTATGCAAGCTAAACAAAAGGAAGCAGAAGCAAAGCAAAATCTAGCAATATTCTACCCAAGATGCAAAAAGAAGCACAACCATAAAGAATGCCTGCTGGATACAGTCCAAGTCTGTGCCATCTGCACAAAAGATCACTCCATAGAAAGCTACCCCTCACTCCCAGGATTGAAATCTGTCTACAAGGAAGCGAAAGAAGAAACAAAACCAGTGTACCTACTCAATTAGCATCGTCAATCGCAGCCATGACAAACAGGTATGCCTGTTGATCCATCCTCTTCTTTTTAGTTTCCTCGGTATAATGCTCAACAATATAATGAAATGTGGCAAAATCAGCCACCTTTCCCCATCTGGTCACAACAGCCATTTTCCAAATCACCATGGCCAAATCAAACAAATCAAATCAATTGGATGAACTTTCTTACTCTCCACCATTTTCGAAAAACAATGCATATCCAACACAATGGTCACCCTCCACCTCGCAGAGCCAAACCTGGTAGTCGAACTAGCAAAGACCTGTGAATCAGCTAGCTAGAATGATTCCTCTCCCTCAACCTACATTTCTAGCACCATATACATTGCAACAATATCCCCAAACCAACTTAAGATTGCAACTCCCAGCCCAACCCAACCTGAACCCTAATAATAGACCAATTCAATCTGTTCAAATAATTGAAGCACTAGAACTAGAAACCGAGTTAAGGGAGTGCAATGACCTTCAATTAAGATATGGGTGCATAATAGAATCAAAGGGAGACAAAATTGCTCAAGTTGAAAATATGTTACCTTTAGAACAAATGTTACAAGAGGAGAATTTGGTTAGACAAAAAACTCATGAACAAGCAAGCACCTCTTCTCCACCATTCCCAAAACAACTAATCATACCTTGCACAATAGAACATCCTGATTTTGATCTTCTGGGAGAACTAAAAAAATTGTGTATAAAAATCCCACTCCTCCAAGCTATCCAAGATATCCCAATTTACACAAAAGCCATCAAATAATTATGTATAAAAAATCCAAAGAGGAGAATAACAACTAACCCAACTGTCCAAGTAGTCGACACTCTATCTGACTTACTATCAGGAAGAGAAGCACCTGTAAAATATGAGGACCCAGGGAATCCTATAGTTATGGTACAAATCAATGGATGCTCCTTCCCAAATGCCTTAGTTGATTTAGGAGCTGCAATTAATATTTTAACAACCACCACTTGTCAAAAGCTTGGCATTACATCATTAGACCCAACCACAACCTTATTGGAGTTGGCTAACCATTCAGTAGTCAAGCCAGAAGGAACATTACATGATGTAATGGTATCTGTAGACTCCTGGGCATACCCTGCTAACTTTCTGATTATTAATCCCAAAATTTGATTGGATGCACACCCTTTAATCTTAGGTAGACCTTGGCTAGCAACTGTTGATGCTTACATTGGTTACCGACAAGGCAACATGACTATAGCAAGAGGGAGTAATGTCAAGAATTTAGCCTTATAATCTCCAGCCCAACCTAGCCTCATAATAATTAAAACAAAGAAACAACCTGTATCATACCTAACGGAAAACATTAGATCGCCATTAACCATAGAATATGCCCTCAAATTTAAATACCAAATAGAGGACGACATCATTAACAACTTCATTAACCAACCAGAAACCAAATCCCATTTACAATGTCACATGATTGAGGTAGCATTTGATAATGATGTAGAAGTAGATCCCCTGAAAGACACTCATGATCAATCAATACCTACTACCTCTATTTACAAAAACAAAAATATAGAAATTGAACCAGGAAAAACTTTGAACATTAACAAAAATATGACTGTTGAACAAGAAGAAAAGCTGGTCCAACTATTGAGAAAATATAAGGAAGCTTTTGCTTGGGATTATCCAGACATGAAAGGAATTTATCCCCAAGTATGTACACACCACATTTATATAGAAAAGGATGCTAGACCCATTCGCTAACCCCAACAGAGATTAAACCCTCATCTTAAGGATATTGTAAAAGTTGAATTACAAAAACTTTTAGATGTAAACTTTATTTATCCAATATCTGATAGCAAGTGGGTCTCTCCACTAGCAGTGGTGCCAAAGAAGAATGGAAAGTGGAGGATATGTGTAAATTATAGAGAATTGAACAAAGCAACCCAGAAAGACCACTTTCCCCTTCCATTCATTAACTAGGTATTAGACACATTAGCAAGAAATAAATTCTTTTATTTCCTAGATGGCTTCAGTGGATACAATCAAATTCAGATTGCCCCTGAAGATTAGGATAAAACTACTTTTACCTGTCCTTGGGGAACATTTTCTTACAGAGTCTTACCCTTTGGCCTATGCAATGCCCCTACCACATTTCATAGGGCAATCCTCAGCATCTTTTCAGATTTAATAAATGAAGGGCTCGAAGTATATATGGGTGATTTCACACCTTATAGAGATGATTTTGAGCAAGCACTAGAAACATTGGAAAAGGTACTGCAAAGATGTATTGCCGCCAGGATCTGCTTAAGCCATGAAAAGTGTCATATGATGATGACCGAGGGACTCATCTTAGGTCATTATATCTTAGCAGCTGGAATACAGGTAGATCTGGCTAAAATTTAGATAATTTTGTAATACTTACTCCTACCACACAAACAGAGGTACACTTTTTTTGGGGATTTTCTGGTTATTATAGAAGATTCATAGAGCATTTTTCTCAAATAGTTGCACCTCTATATGCACTAACTGGGAATTTTGAACTTATTTGGACAGATAAGTGTGACCGTGCTTTTGACGATCTAAAAAAGCTTGTATCAACAACCCCGGTGCTAAGGGGCCCAAATTGGGATTTTCCATTCCAAATTTCATTTGATGCTTTAGACATAGCTATCGGAGCAGTCCTTAGGCAGGAAGAAGATAAAAAGCCATATGCAATTTATTACATTAGCAAGAATCTATCTCCTAGTGAATTAAACTATATTGTGACTGAGAAAGAATTTTTAGTTGTAATACATGTTGTAAATAAGTTTAGACATTATATAACTGGGTATCCTGTAGTTTTATATACAGATCACTCTGCCATAAAATATTTAGCAAATAAACCTATTACAGATGGTAGAGTAACGAGATGATTGATTTTATTGCAGGAATTCAACATCACAATAAAGGATTGACCTAGAAAAGAGAATCTTGTAGCTGATTTTCTCTCACGAATGCCAAAGCCAGCAGATGCAGTAGCATTCGAAGATCAATTCCCAGATGAACATTTCTTTTTTGTTACTATTAGGACACCATGGTACGCTAATGTTGCAAATTATTTATCTATAGGTAAATTACCCAAGAATCTAATGCCCAATGAACGGAAACAGATAGTGCAGTGCAGTACTTGATTCTCTTGGATTGGGGGCTACCTATTTCATACAGGGGTAGATATGCACATTAGACGATGCATCCGAGAAGACGAAATATTTGAAATTCTGAAAGCATACCAGGACGGGCTATGTGGGGGACATTTCGCAGATCATAGGATTGGTCACAAAGTTTTACAAATAGGCTATTACTGGCCTACAATTTTTAAAGATGCTAAAAAGTTTGTTCAAGCCTATGATAGTTACCAAAGGGCGGGACACCCTGGACAGTCTGATGAAATGCCTTTGAATCCACAGTTAGTAATTGAGACATTTGAGCGTTGGGTGCTCAATTTTATTGGTCCTATTAACCCATCATCAAATCAGAAAACATACATACTAGTTGCAACAGAGTATGTTACCAAATGGGTTGAAGTAGAGGCACTTCCAAGAGCTATAGAGGACTCTGTAATACATTTCCTTTTCCAAATATTTGTGCGATATGGCCTCCCGAGGGACATAATTACAAATGGAGGACCATAATTTGTAAGTAATAAAATCACTGCAACATTAAAAAATAATCACATTCAGCACAAAATTACAACCCCATACCACCCACAAGCAAATGGCCAAGTAGAGAGCACGAATAAGGTGATAGAGGCAATACTTACAGAAATAGATGCATCACACAGACATGAATGGGCTTCAAGATTTCTGGAAGCCTTGTGGGCATACCAAACAACATGGAGAAATACCACCAGGTATTCACCATATCAATTAGTATTTGGAAAATAACCCATCTTTCCAATAGAATTTGAAATTCAAACATTAAGAATAGTGCAGGAGGTGGGTTTGAATTTAAATGAAGCCCAAATTAACAGAGTATAGAAAATCAATGAGTTAGATGAAATTAGGCTCTCAGCTCTTCAACATACTACATTAATTCAACAGCAGAGAGCAAAATGGCACAATGCCCTTATTAAAAAGAAAATCTTCCACAAAGGAGATTGGGCACTCCTATATGATTCCAGGTTTCAGGATTTCCTCGAAAAGCTCTAGACACGATGGCTTAGACCTTATGAGAGACAGAAAGTGCATGACAATGGCACCATTACATTGACTACCATTGATGGATCTAGACATTATTTTAAAGCAAACAGTCATTGAGTGCGACTTTACCATAAACCGCTTACTTAGGAATCCTTTTACCAGCAATTATAGGAAGATTCCACTATGCAGATTCTTGCTGATGAAGATCACTCCTCATCAGCATTAATTCACTAAACAATTCCTTTGTTTCTAAGTTTTGTACATAAGCTTTTCTCCTTAATTTCGCTTGTATAAACTATTTTTTTTTTGTATAGATTTTTTACTGTTGTTCCTCTCAAAGGAACAACAACCGTTCCATTTAAAAAAACAACAGAAGGTTTTTATTTTATTTTTCGTGTTGTTCCTCTAAAGGAACAACTGTTGTTCCTCTTAAGGAATAAAAATCATTCCTCTTAAGGAAAAACAATTTTGCATGCCTTTATTTTTGTTCTATTCCTCTTAAGGAACATCTGTTGTTCCTCTTAAGGAACAACAATTGTTCCTTTTAAAGGAACAGTAATCTTGTGTGCTTATATTTGTTTGTTGTACCTCTTAAGGAACAACAGTCATTCCTCTTAAGGAACAACAGTCGTTCCTCTTAAGGAACAACATTTTCACATGTTCCCTTAATGTTTATATTTTTGTTGTTCCTCTTAAGGAACAACTACTATTCCACTTAAGGAACAACAGTCATTCCTCTTAAGGAATAGCATCTCCGCATTTTTTATTTTTGTTGTTCCTCTTAAGGAACAACTACTATTCATCCTAAAGGAACAACAATCATTCCTCTTAAGGAACAGTTCTTCTGCATGTTTATCTTTTTTTTGTTCCTCTTAAGGAACAGGTGTTGTTCCTCCTAAAGGAACAACAGTTGTTCCTCTTAAGGAACATTGCTTCTTCCTGTTTATCTTTTTGTTGTTCCTATTAAGGAACAATGCTTTTGCGTGTTTACCTTTTGTTGTTCCTCTAAGGAAACAACTGATGTTCCTCTTCAGGAATAATAGTCGTTCCTCTTAAAGGAACAGCACTCCCGCCAATTGCTTTTGATGTTCCTCTTAAGGAACAATTGTTGTTCCTCTTAGGGAACAACAACCATTCCTCTTAAGGAAAAACACTTCTGCCTGATTGCTTTTTGTTGTTCCTTTCAAAAGGAACAATCCTTCCATCATTTTTTCTTACTTTGTGTCGTTCCTTCTAAGGAACCGTAGTTTCGATTTGGATTGTTTTTTAGGTTGTTCCGCAAAAGGATCAACATTTTATTTTGCGCTTGCTTTATTTGTTGTTTCGCTTAAGGAACAACTGTTGTTCCTTTTAAGGAACAGTAGTTTCGCATGTATATTTTTCTTTTGTTTGTTGTTCCTCTTAAAGGAACCATAGTTTTTCATGCATATGTTTTTTTGTTGTTCCTCTTAAGGAACAACACTCTTTTTAGTGCATTTTTCGATGTTTCTCTTAAAGAACAACATTTTTTTTTTACGATTTTCTTGGGAATAATTTTTCATTCTTCATGATCCTTTCAAGAAAAAGATACAAATTTATGCAAGGATACAAAAATTCAAGATTACTGAAATTCAAAACAATATATATATCTATATATATATATATATATATATATATATAATATATTATATATATATATATTATAATATATATATTATCTAGATATATATAATCTTTAAAAGAAAATTGTTTTGTATTGATAACAGAAGAAAAGGAAAGAACACAAAACTATTCATATTACTTTGCTATCTTTATTTTCACTAAAACTAATTTGATTGATTATTTTTATCATGTTGGTTCTTCCCCAATCTTCATAATTCTCTTTGATTATTATTTTTCAATAAGAATAAGGGCATATTTTCCTCTATTTAGATGTTCAGACTTCTTCCACCATCTCTACTATTAAGGAGTGTTGAGCCATCCTCTATATATAAACAGGAAGTGCTATATAAAAGAAAAAGAAAAGAATAAAATATATCTATATGATTACTAACAATTCTATGATCTATTAGATGAAGGATAGGGGTTTTCATCAAGAGCCAACCTACCATGGCCATAAGGAAGTAGTGAAGTGGCATTCGCACTATGGCCACCACACCAGGGATATTATCCAAGGGGCACATCAGAAAAATAAAAGGAGGTCTCATTACGAGTCGGCCTGCCCACCTTTCACTCCTTCCTGCTGAATGGCATTGTGATTCATCTGGTTACCAAGCCAGCACAATGACCTCCACCCTGATAGCATAAAGCACTTTCCTAGACATACATAAAGGATTATGGTTCCAAGGGTGAAAAGCAACTTTGTCAAGGTTATAAACACCAGTGGGCAATAGGGCTCTATTGATGGTATTGGAGCCATACTTTTTACACATCAATAGCAACTATAAACCCTTTTCTTATATTGCTATCTTGATTTCAAATGAGATTATGCTTCTAAACCCTTTCAAACCTCTTACACATGAAATATTGTTTAAAAATCGATCATAATGGTTCAAGTGAATAATGACCGCATAAGCATTTTTACTTACCTTAGTTGTCCTCTTCCCTATTTTTTGCATCATTTCATGGCCTTTTCATATCTATTCATGATTTTCATCATAAGCTTTGATTTCAGAAATTCGCTACTTTTTGCGATCATTTCATGGATACGTACACCTTTCCTTTTTTTATATTGTACGATTGTCATCCAGTACACTGCTCCTCCATTTGCCGATCGAGGACGACCTATCATATTTCAGGGGGTCACGGGTGACTTCAAAAATACGCTGGCATACATGTCAATTCCCTATTTGGAGGTACTACGACTTCATCAGATCTCAGAAATAGCAAGTTCAACGATATTGATATTTTCCAATATGCACAATTTGTTGTTCCATTGTCATTTCTATGTATTGTTGTGTAGAATTAACAGTGTGCAGAGCTTAGATTAAATGGGAGGTCAATCAGTATGCAGCAAACCACAAGTATTAACAGTTTCCGATGCTGCATGAGAAATTTTGGTGAGAGTTGGATGGATTGCTTACCTTACACAATTAAAGCAGCCCTATGAAACTATGGCCATCGAATTTTTGCAGAATTTGCAGTAGGATCATTCCATAGTAAGAGGAAGGCAAATAATAGTGATAGATACAATATTTGTAGAAGTATTTCGACTACCAGTAGTTGGTCCCGTATGGACACATAAGAAAGTAAGACTTCAAGATGCCATGGCCATCTTTCGAGATGAGGGACAGAACCGAACTATCAAAGGAAAAGGAGTCCAACCCACAACTCTGGGAGAACCATGGACATAACTAGCTAGAGTAGTGCAGAGCTACATCACCTGTGATGGGAGAAAGGATGTGGTAACACCACGCCACCTAAAATTACTAGTAGTACTAAAACAAAGATGTGCTGTAAATTTACCTACATATTTAAATTTTTTACTGCTTGATGCTACTCGGAGCATAGGAAAATCCCATCATATAGGAATGGTAGTAAGCCACCATTGTTTAATTCGATTAATAGTTAGTTATAGTCTTGCTCAGCAGCAGACTAGTTGGGAAGAATTGGTAGTTTCAATAGATGGGGGAATGACCCTACCTGCCCCGAAACAAAAAAGAACCACCAGCACAACATCTAGACCTCAAAAACGTAGACAGTCCTCCAGATTAAGAAGAGGCAGGGAACTGTTTGAGAGTCTCCAGGGTAGCAACAACCAACCCTTAGAATTACATTGTTTTGGAGATGAGCAACCCCCGTAACTCGAAGAAGGAGAAAACCAGGAAGAGGAAGAAACTAAGCACACCAGTGAAGAAGAAGGGGAGGAAGCAGAACTTCCCATAACCTCCAGCACAAGTCCACCAGAGAACCCATTGAAGGAGGATGAATTGGCCCAAATTGTGGCCAATATGGGTGAGTATATTCAACCCCAAAGCTCGCTCAACCTCAATATTGAGGCAGAGAAATCGTAGGAACACTCTATCCATAGCAAGGACACATCTGACGAAATGCATGAGGAGGAAGAAGTAGAAGCAGAAGCCTCCCAAGAAGTGACAGAGAAAACTAGGGTTACCTCCCCTGAGGAACCTAGTCAGGATAACACAAACACTGAAGATGTGTTCCAAACAGAGAATATGGAGGCAAATGAGGGCAAGGGCATAGTCCCGAAAGAACAAAAACAAGCTGAGTAGCGAAGTCTAAAAAAGGAAATAACTATTCCTCCCAAGAAGAAAAAGAAGAAGACGAATAAAATTAAGAAGTTGCAAAAGGAACATCAAAAGATGCTAGATTTAGTAAAACAACTTAGATAGAAGATAAGGATCCTGAAAAGGGGGAAAGTATCTAAAAGAATCCTGAAAATAGGGGATGCAGCCATCCAAACTAAACCCCATAATACAAGGGCCACAGAGATGCAAATCGAGCCCATATTCATCCAAGACAGCAAGGAACAACACAGAGCTGTCATAGACACAACCGTCCAAACAGAAAATGCACAAGTTTGCAATAAATATGTTCAGACCGAGGCACTTTCCTCCAGCTATACGGCCAACCCAACATTTCATGATAAAGAGACACAGACTGTAGGGACTAGACATCATAATAAGAAGGCCCAGGTAGTTCTTCAACCCAAAAATGTGTTGTTGGATAACGACCCTAGTGTAGCAAAACTCCAAGAGGATCTAGCACAGGCTCAGTGGGCTATAGAAAAGCTCAAAGAAGACATTGTTCCTAAGAAGAAACACCAAGAGTTATAGTAGAAATTAAGGGATATCAATTCAGTAGAGGAAGAAGCCTTCGATAAATGTCAGAAGGCAGAAGAAAAAGTTGAAGAGGTAAGGAATAAACTAAAATGAGTCAGGAGTCAAATGGATATTCTTTGTTCTCTATATACAGATGTCCTAACATGTAGGGCCCCTGCCAAGAATTATGCTTTGTTTTTATTAGAGAGATATTTGTAGCTAAAAGTTAAAGCTGTTAAGGTAGGGAAACCTATAGAATTAAAAACTATTGATGATTTTATAAATTGTTGTAAACATTATGGAGTAAAAGTTCAATGATTACTCTATGAATTTTATTTGCATAATTTTATCTTGGAAGAGGAAATGGAGAAGAATCCTAGTTCTTTTATGGGAGATGTCTAATTTCAAGCATTCATTTCTTTTGTTGTAAACCAGTTAAAGTGGCTCAAGGCCCATAGCATTTTTCAGAGACAAGAAAATGGGTTAGACCTTTGGGTTAGGGGTGAATCGAGAAACCCATTACAACTGTGGACTAAACATAAAAGCCTAATGAAAAAGGAGGGTGTGATATAGACATTGGGACCCATCCACAAAGTAATTATCCAGCAAGGGGTAGAATATTTCCTGTCTATCAAAGACCATGCCATAGCAGCAGCTAAACTCTGATTGAGGACTTCCAATCAGAATATTCAGGACAGAGAACCATTCAATTACAAAAATTTTAAGTTAGCTACTAACCGCCTGATCACATATAGTAACCTCATCTTGAAGGAGGGACCGTATTAGCTAGGGTGTAGATTTCGAAGCCCTATTATCTGGTATCATGCAACAGGATATAAGGCCATATATGAATTACATGAAGGATAGAAAGGATGTATTTTTGAAGTTTTAGCTGTAAATCATGGTTTTAGACCACTTCATGAAAATCCCTCTCCAACCTATTCTCTAACTACTTTGCATGCAAATTACATGGTTTTCATGAGGGCATGAGAAAGGGTAAGCAGGGGGATGTGTTGAGCCATGGAAAAGGTATGAATTTGGCATTTATTTCTTTATCTTTTTCTTTAATCATAACTCCTTTATATTCTAATATGGTAATATATCAAATAATTATAGTAGAATTAAGGAGATTTGTGATTATTACAAATTAATGAATTATTGTCTTTTCTTCTATACAAAAAATAGAAGAAATGGAAAGCCACCATTTGGGAGGAAAAGGAAAAGCAAAAGTAATTGTTGTCCCTTCGCCAGGAAGCCATATCCAGACAAGAAGATCGAGATCAGAGCGCACAGTCAAGGAAAAGAAAGGGAAAGTGCGGCATTAGCACAAGAAGACAAAAAGATAACAGGAGATAAAAGATAGAGTGAACCCCTCAGGATCCTTTGATCCTGAGAGATCTCTACTTCAAAGCACATATATATTCTTGTTTTGTCCACCTGGCTATTATAAAAGGATAGTGCTTGTAGAAATCAAGGGGCATGTATTATCATTTTGCAGAACTTATTGTTGTATTGCTACTTTGATCATCAACTCTCGTTAATCATAGCAGAATACGATTGCCTATAAACATTTTCACATGATTAATATATAAGTCAGTTGTTGTTCCATTCCTTCCTACTAAAATAGTCTGGCGGTGCTTCACTAGCGGCTAAGGGCCCGACCCTAGTGGATCCACTTGTTATTTGTACCATTACTTTACAATTCAAGATGTGTGATGGTTTGATTTAGTTTTCATTTCCTTGAATCGCATTGCTCTACAGTTTCCTGTTTTTATAGTTTACTGTTCTAACATTTTATGGAATTGTTTTATTAAGTTGTGATGGAATCACATTTATATTCCTTTCCATCATAACAAGATTATTATCCTTTACAACTTATATTGTTATTCATTTCAATTAGAAAGTCTCACTTTTCTTTACAGATTGATGCTCATTTCCATTAAAATAGCTTTGTTGTTCATTTTGATTAAGATAGCTTTGTTGTTCATTTTGACTAAGATAGCTTTGTTGTTCATTTTGACTAAGATAGCTTTGCTATTCATTTCTATTAAGATAGCTTTGATGTCCATTTCTATTCAAATAGCTTTTTTGTTCATTTCTTTCCTGCAAGTATTTGGTTATGCTTTTAAGTGTTATTGCAATGAGCATATTTTCCATTTTCTCTAGCAGCATTATTGAGTTAATTCAGTTCTCATTTCCAATCAGTTACTTTAGTGTGGAGTGTAAGATCAACAAATGTAAAGGAAATTGGCTATTATTGTCTTTCTCAGATTGAGGATCTTGTTTATGGTTAATCTCATTTACATCATTTGAAAGAGGAAAGAGTTACTACTAGTGCATCCTTGATTGATGATTGTTGTAGTTTTCTGAGTGAATGATTTAGTTTCAGTGCATTAAGTTTCTTGTAATTGCAATTAGATTTGTTTCAAGCATCTGCTTACTTTTGTATTTGAAACACTGTACTGCAAAACATTACTCTTGGAAAAAATTGCCCACCTTAGACTGAGTACACTCTTGAAATAAAAAAATCATACTTGGATTGATAATTAATGTAGGATAAATAGGAGTTAAAAGGACACCTCTTTATCACTCAACACCAACGTAGACATCAGGTTATTAGTATTGTACTTAATGTACCATGTTAGTGCGTGGTCTTGTAAAGCACTAACCAATGTTGCTTTCTTCATTTTATCGTTTGTGATACGCTGAGCTTCCCATGCAGCCATCATGACGAACCAAAATTGGTTTGTATCTTCATTTCCTATGCCCTTGAATATGGGTAGCTTTACAGAGTTTTCCATGTTGAACAGTGGTGGAGGTGGCGGTGGTGTGGGTGACGGGGTGAGTGGTGGAGGTGAGGATGGAGGTGGTGTGGATGGATGGGATGAGGATGGAGGAAATGTAGGTATTCGTGGGAACCCTTGTCATATCAACTGAATAGCGCTTAGCTGAGAAGCCTACGCTGCTCCTTCGTCATCACTCAGAGGAGGCTCAATTAGCGGGAAATACTCAAGAAATTTTCTTCCTCTGTTACTGAAATACCTTCCACCTCACGTAACTCCAAACATCAAGGTAACTGCATGACCTTGTTTTCACACAAGAGCATCTTAATCCAAGTATTTAATCATTTCAAATACTTACCTCGTGGCCCCTTGTAGAAGTGGTGCTCTTCTTCACTATAGCTGACCAAAGTATCAACCGCGAACTCTGTCACAAACCCTCCTATGACACATTCAAGCCAATGATTGACAGCACGTGTGATCGTATCTTCAGAAGCGTCCAATCTCTGCGCTAAGTCCAGGGTCCAGACAATCGGACTATCAAGCCTCTACCTTCCCTAGCCGTCTACCAACTTTGCGATCCACTTGTATAATTCAACTGGGAAAGAACATAAGAAGATTTCATGAATTTTTTTTTACATATACCTATCCAACCACTATTTCTTTGTCAATCGTGGATTCTTGCTTTCTTGCGCCACAAATTTGTGAATCTTTCTATCCAACCAGTCTTCAATCTCCTTCTTAGTTGGATTCCAATGATGCGACATCACACATCTCGTTATGCAGATCTCAGTCATAGCAACAGATCCATTTGTTGGCTTGATGGGCCCTGACCTAGGTTCAGGGTTAGTTATCCAAGCAAATCCCTACACTACTAGCCCTTTTGGCATCAATCCGTGAAGTGCGAACTAAAGTCTCACCCGAAGTAGTATGGGGGGATGCAGGAGCCAAGTTTCTACACCCTGAGATGATTGTGATGTTGGTTTTATACCTTAACTCTACCTTCGTGTAGATTGATAAGCCTTTAGGGCTTATCAATGTATTTCTCTATTAGTCTTTTAGAACCTCTGTGAAGGTATGTGATAGTCCTTCGCATAACCCTAACAAGCGGTCTCAGCACTTACACGCCTCTATAACTAATTTTCTATATAGTTCTCTGAATTATCTTAAGTGGTCACCAATTTTATCATGCAATTTAAATTATCTTTGTGTAAACATATATTTCTACTTGCATTCATATGACAGAGGAAAACATATAGATTCACACATCAATTTAGTAGTAAAACATAAACCCGGTGCTTAACATAACATAAACACATGCAATTGACAAAAGTAAAATGCACAGCAATTTCAGAATACTCTTCTTTATTGATGGACCAGATGTTCAGTACAAACTCTGACTACCTTGTGCACACAGCTGCAGGGGTCTGCACACTCAACTGTGGACTTCTACCCGAGGCCTCTGCGCACTCAGCTACAGAGCCTTCTTCCTACGCTAAGACTCTTTCTCTTAGCCCCTTTACAGACTCATCAATGACTCAACTTAACTCAATTCACCAAAACTAACTTAGGTTGCTCTTAAGACCTCCTTTTTATAAAATCCCATGGTCCACGAACCAAGGGTGGATCTCATCAAGCCGACAAAACCTATCTAGACTAAGGGTGGAAACCCTTTTGACTCTTGATATCTTCATGCTTCGTGACCACAAAATGCAGAGACTTTATATTTCTTTATACAAAATTTGGGGCTTCTTCCCCAAAACATGGGTTTTTAACACCAAAAATGACTCCAAGGGACCCGTTCCCAGTATTAAGCTAACTATTTTCTTGCTCAAGGAAGGAAATGATGAAATGAGGGAGTTAGAGAAGGGAGATGATGATAGGGGAATTTTGGGAGATGGATATGGGTGGTATAAAACTTATGAAGTTTAAATGGAGTGAAATGAGAGCATGAAATGATTAGGATAAATTGAGAAACAATGTTGCTGGGGAATCTGCCCAATATGCTAGGTAAGAGATAAGGTTTATGTAAAAGTGAGGTAAACTGAGGGTTGACAAGTTATTTAGTGAATCAAAGGGCGTTTTAAACATGTATAGAGGCATGAGGAGAAAAATTTACATGTTTTTCAATAAAAAAATTAACCAAATCCATCATTTACACTAGTTTTTGCAACATGAAAATTTCACCTAAACCCTAGAATAAGAGAACTTACATTTGAATTCATCTTGCCAAATGAAAAGGTAAGAAAAAGAGTTATACTTACTTGTGAGCAAGCTTAGGGTAGCAAAAAATAAGTTTACAAGCTTAAAACTCAAATTTGGGTCAGTTTGGAAGAGTTTCGGGCTACTCTAGTACAAGTGCAGTGCAGTGTTTGGAAGGGCATTGCCAAAGCATAGCGGAGTGTTCAAAAGCGCAGCACCACCTTCAGAAGCACAGTGTAGTGTCCAAAAGTGTAGTACCTATCTTCAAAACCACATTTGGAGGCCTTAAACTGCTCCCAATTGCGAACTTGATAGCTCATTAGAAATCTTGTGAAGTCTGCTACAAGTTGGACTCATCAAGAATGTCATTTGAACACTCCATCAGGGAGAAAAAATGATTTTCCCAAGGTAGCTCCAAAAACCCAAGGTGTCTCTGACAAAAGCGTAGTGCCAACTTGCAGACCACTTTTGGATGCCTTCCACTAATAAAAATCATGATTTGAATGTACCATTTTAAATATTAGGATGTCTGCTACACAATAGATTCCTTAAGTAATGCCAACACCTGCACCAAACCGCTGAAAAACTATCTTGAATTCAAGTTGTCCAGAAGTGCAATAACTCTCCTATAGCAAGTGTAATTTGGGCATTTCTCTCAAGTTATAAACCATGTGCATAAACTGAAGGAGGTTTTTTTTTCCTTAGACTATCATTGACAAAAACCTCTTTCACTTTTGTAAACTTCTCCCTCTAGTGAGTAATATATTTTGAAGAAAAAATGGCCCTATGAGAAATGATGAGACGAGGTAGTGTACTGCAACATTGTCTTATTTGAAATAAAACATTACCTTTACCTTTATTTTTCTTTCCCTAAGTTGCTAACTCCCTTTACCCACTGAATTACATGATGAACATGTTTTTGTTTTGACATATGGTATCATGATGACACATGGAGTGAAACCCTAGACCATGACCTAAAATGAGGAATTTAACCATTTCATGACCCAAGACACTTATATGAAGATATGTTATCTCGAAGAAGACAATGACCATGATGAGTGATGAAGACCATGAGTAAGTGAAGGGAGCAGCAGTGACCTAGACATCAACCACGAATGACCAAATTTTTATTTGAAGACTCACTGAAATGACAAAAATTTTACTTGACACCCTAACAAAACCTTGTAAGAGAATATTTGATCACTAGTGATAGGCTGAACTGAATGACACTCACATTGGCTACACCTAGGGATGGTAGCTCCTTGGAGGTGTCAAGAACACCATAGAACTAGTAGCCTTGTTCATTGGGCATGGCGTCAAAATGCAAAAACTAAACTCAAACTAAAATCTAACTGACTAACTAACCATGAGAAAACTCTAAAATTGATTAAACTTACTTATGGCAGCAAACCATCGGGATCTTAAGGCCTTCACCTCGGGCTTAAAATCCTGATGATAACTGCCCACCTACTGAAGATGTATATACAATCATGCGTAATTATCCCTCTAGTGTAACCAATCGAGGAGATGGCTACCTACTTGAATTTTTCTTGTACTTTCCTTAAGAAAGAAGAAAAAACAAAAGCTAGGCAACTCCGAGTGTCCACTGAAGATGTGCTCATGATCCATAAATACAATAAAATTCATCTTCCTAGATGGCTACAACAAATCAGTGTAAGGATCCTTAAAAATATGAAATGTTGCCTTGCCTTGAAATCCAACAAAAATACAGTTACTCCTTTCATTTTGCTCTGAAATAATACTTGGTTGTTGATCCATAGGAACGCATAGGGAAGTATGACTTTGTACTACCTGAGTGTTGGCGGTAAATTCTTGAAGCATGAGTAACTCTGATTCTAGCTCTATCATACTATCTATCTCAGACTTACACTCTTCCATTTCATAGTCTAAATCATCCTTGAACAAAACACATTCTTCAAGATTATTAAACATGTCAGCCCTATCCTCTTCATGAAATAAAATATTCCCTGTTAGCTGATCTCCTTGCAAGAGATCTTCATCACAAATTGGCTTACTCACAACAAATTCTTATATAGTTTCATCAGTCTCATGATTGTCATCATTTAAACCCATATTTTCATTTTCAATAATGGAAGAAATTTATCTTACACATTATTGACTCTGTGAGCACTGCAAACCTACTTTAACTTGGGTTGTAACATGGTTTTTCAAGAGTTGATCTATTTCATCTTCAGACAGAGGAGAACACTTAGATTTATTGAAATCAACATTATCTTGGTGATTTTCATTTTCAATATCAGGAATAGGCCTCTCTCTATTTTGATCCCAGTCTGCTTCATCTAAGGAGGAAAATACTAATTCTTGCTGGGAGGAAAAATCATAAAGGGCTTCTAATATATCTTCTTCCATACATTCTTCATCCCCATATGAATTTTCAAGAAATTTAATAAAATTTTCAGAAATCTCACAACATCTATCCATCAATGATAAGGAAAAATTGCAGCTTTGATAATGTTTAAAGAAAATTGAATGAAAATCCTTTAGAGAATATAAACTAGCAGATGGTAGACTCTCATACCATTTCCTTGCTATTTCCTCTAAGGTAACCTCTATAATTTCCTCTACAATTTCCTAGGTTGAGGAGGAGATTGAAAGAGGTAACCTCGAACCACTTTTAGCCCAGTAGCTAGCCCTACTGAACTAGAGAGGGATCTCTTAAAGGATTATCCAATGAATATATGTAAAGAAACAGGTTTTGGGCTAGATATATAAGTTTTTTTTTTAGTATTTGTGAATTTAGGTTTTTAAGGTTTGCTGGACTAGGATTTAGAACATGTAAATAGGTCAGGGCCTCAGGTATGCAGAGACAAGTATAAATAGGAGCTAGATACCAGTACGTTATGGTGCACTTAGAGTGTTTGTCAATGTAGTATATATTTTTGAGTTTCAGAGAACCTATTGAGCATGTGAAATCCTGAATTCATTAGCTTTAAGAGAAAAAGAAACACAAGTATGAATTCCACATAAAAAGAGCTTAAATTAAAACTTTATTTCTATATAAATGTAAGGAATTTCATAGGATGAAGATAAAGCACGTAAAGAGAGATGCTTTATCCATTAGAAACTGATAGGAAAAGGAAACAAAACCATAGACTCACTGAACTAGAGTTCCTGAAATATAGTTGCAACTGCTCCTATATAAGATGAAGAGAACATAAGATACAAACCTTCACCACAAAATTCCAACCCCTCTCTCTAAATGATAAATTATACATATAGACTCAATTGAACCACTTCCCCACCTTCATAGGTCGAATTCCTAGGTGGTGGAACTGTTGTTGTTGCTGGCCATGAAAATTCGGATTCCTCATTGAAGGCTCTGCTTGTCGATCAGTTATTGATATTTTATCCATCATTATCTCCATGGTTTTGATAAGAGTGTCAAGCTTTACATGTGAAGATGATGAGGTTTCTTCTTTAAGAACAAATTTCTTCTCATTCCTTTCAGGATTTGATTTGGATTTCTTGATTAGAAGATTAGCTTTGACACTTACTGCATTTCATTGCATTTCTTCAAGAGTTGCAGGGTCTCTCCCTGAGCTGATATGCCATATCTAGGTCAAAAGCATTGGGATAATGGAGAAGTTCTAGGCCAGGTGGAGGCTTCATATCATCAGGAATAGAATTGTATACCAAATTTAATCTTGATGTGAACTCTTGGACTGTCTCATTCTGATTTCTTTTCATAGAATTGTACTCAGTCAAAATCTGTAGCGGATTTTTCTTTTCTTGCTAATGTGCTAAGAACAATTCTATCAGTCTCTGATAATTATTGATAGAATTAGTAGCCAAATTACGAAACCATTTCTTCACATCTCTAGAGAAACTCTGAGATATTATTCCCATCTTAGCATCATCTTCATCAATTTCTTCTAGATCGATAAAATCTATCAATTTATCAACATGATGTTGGGTTGTGATTTCTAAGCTTCCATAAAATAGAAGGACTCTTTGACCATAGTTCTGAGGTAAAGAAACAAGTTGAGCAGGTAACATGAGAGGTACAAATCGTGCCATGATTGCTGGAGGTGGTGGAGGTAATACAATGGGCTGTGTAGGTAAAGATGATTACACTAATGGAGGTGGTGGAAGAAAGGATGAGGTGGCTGAGGTACTTGGATATGTAGTAGATGTATTTGTAGGTGTAGTAGAGGATGAGACAATAGTTAAATATTCAAGTTGATACTGAATGTAGGCCTTTTCAGTAGTTATTTGGAGTTGGTCAACGAGAGTTTGAAGTTTGTCAAAATTCAACGACAACTCATGATCAACTCTAGCAAATATAGATTCTGAAGAATGAGAATGAGATTCAATTTGAAGAGGTTCAGATATCACTTCAGAAATGAAAGACTCAGATTTTGACCTTGAAAGAGACAATTCTAATTGAGTATCAAAAGGAAGTTGCTCAAAATAAAATAGATTACTAGGTAGAGAAGTTGTTCTTTTAATTTTTTGAATTGCACTTTTAGTGATAGGTAACTTAATTTTTCTGAGTAGTTTTTTACGATCTTCAACAATAAAAGGTGGATTTGGGTTAGGATTTGACTTGGTATATCTTTTAGGAGCCAAAAAAAATTCTCACCTTAAGATTGATGAAATTTGTAAAATTAGAATACCTTTGGATACTAGAAACTATCAACTAGAGAACTAATTCTCTTGAAAGCTCTAAAATATTTCCCAGGAATGATTTATCAATCCTTTCCCCTACAATGATGCCAAAAATGTTATCCTCTACAATTTCCTAGGGTGAGGAGGAGATCAAAAGAGGTAACCTCGAACCGCTTTCAGCTCAGTAGCTAGCCCTACTAAGCCAGAGAGGGATCTCTCAAAGGATTTGTCAATGAATATATGGAAAGAGATAGGTTTTAGGCTAGATATATAAGTTTGTTTCAAGTTCTTGTGAATTTAGGTTTTTTAGGTTTGTTGGACTAGGGTTTAGAGCAGGTAATTAGGTCTAGGCTTCATGTATGAAGAGACAAGTATAAATAGGAGCTAGATATCGGTGTGTTATGGTGCAATTAGAGTGTTTATCAATGTAGTATATATTTGTGAGCTTAAAAGAAACTAATGAGTATGTAAAAGCATGAATTCATTAGCTTTAGAAGAAACGAAACACAAGTATAAATTCCACATAAACAGAGCTTAAATTTAATATTCCTCTCTATATAACTGCAAGGAAATTCATAGGAAGAAGATAAAGCATGTAACAAGAGATTATTTATGCATTAGAAACTGATAGAAATAGAAAACAAACACCATAGACTCTCTGAACTAGAGTTCCTAAAATATAGTTGCAATTGCTCCTGTATTGTTTGAAAAGGACATAAACATAGCAACCTCCCTAAATTTGAGAGTCGAATTCCTAGGTGGTGGAACTGTTTCCAAGATTCTCTCAACCAACAGGTGAAAGTGAGAAGGTCAAATACAAACACTTCTTTTAAACTTTGTTTTGTATTTTTCTTCCTCAATGAGGCCTATTAAACCATAAAAACAACCTATCATGTCAAACTAAAAGAACTAGGAAATTACATAGTGAAATTTTAAATAAAAACTCACACATTTGCAGAAGTGCAACACCAACTTTGAGCCTAGTTTTCGGTGCCTTCCTGAAGTCCAAATTTAGATATGAGAGAATGGTAAAATAGCCTTTCATGTCTAGTTCCCATAACACCTTAAATTTTTGAATGTTACCCATGGAAAGGCCTTCAAAAACTCATTCTCCGAAGGTGTCTCTGGAAGCGCAACGCGTGTCAAAAAGAGTGGCAGAATGATGATGTTTTACCCCTTTTTCTCATTTTTCTCAAAATTTGAGCCCTTTCTGAGAAATATTATGAAATGGGTTTTGAGAGGAGGTCATCATGTTTCTAAAAATGTAATCCATTTGTTATTTGGAGCCCTTAGGAAAAAGCGCAGCACCTTGACTGGCCCAATTTCTGAATTTTGCACCACATAAAAACACATATGCACAAAGGTTTTCTCCCGGATCCCAAAACCAGGACTACCACTTGATTTTTCATTCTGTTCCTTTCAATGTTACAATACGTATTTATACATGTCGAAGCATCCAATACCATGGACCGAAAACCATCGCGTCCAAAACCATGGACCGAAAACCATCGCGTCCAAAAAACATGTGTGAAAATCATGCACAAAACCATAGGTGGGTCCGCCCAACCTAACATAGGTTCCAAAACCAAAATTTTCCAGGGCGCTGCCCTGAACCCCATAAAGTGGGGTTATGGGTACCCCTCAAATCCCCTGTTAACTATGTGGAAAGAATATAACACAGCCCAACAAGAATTTTTCCCTATACCTGGGGGCATGCAAACATTTTTGCATGCAAGCGAAGAATGATCCTAGCTTGCATAAAGAAAGGATCCAGGGCAAAGCTTTAAAAGGTGCAAGCCCCATAAAAAATGGCATCTTAGATGAGATATCCTTATTATATGACTGGCACGAGTATTTTTAACGTGGAATTCAAGCTCGTTAAAAATAAACATAAGCAATGAGCAAATGTTTCCCCCAGAGTTTAAGCTCATTAAAAAATGAACCAATTCCTGTAAATAACCATTGTGAATGCATTATCATCAGCTTTTGAGCCTTGGTCGTGTTCTCATCATCACCTCCACTCTGTTTTTAGCCGATCATTCACCTCCACTTGTTTGTTTACCCTTTTGAGGAACATCTGCAAAGAGTGATTCTATTAGCCATCCTTGTGACACTGCCGTGATTGGAAAATTCCAAACCTTACCTGGAATCTGCTACTACCCAAAATCATCACTCGTTCCTTGAAAAATGAGTCTCCTTTACGCTCTTTTCAATTGACTCATAAAATATGAAAAGATTGCCAAGCGATTAGCCTCTCCAGCTCATTAAATTCATCAGAAGTGCTATCCCTCCTCTAGATTTTAATCTTTTTGGACTTGAGGGATTATTACACAAAAAGATCAAGTGCTTGTCTTGTTCAGCTCGTTAAAATTACCTAACATTCATCCCTTTCATATTATTTTATGCTTTTTTGGACTTAATTGATTATATGACGAAAAATAATCTTTGGAGTTTCCTTTCCATCCCTTTCAGACTCTCTAAAATTGAAAAGGACCGAGTTATCTTTGTCGTTAAACTTGTTAAAACCAAATAGCGACAAACTCGTCCAAATTGACGAGAACGAGTTTCATTGTCACCAGGCTCGTTAAAATATAGTGACAGGTTCGCCCGAAGGGCGAATTATAGAATAAGCATATGTTATCCTCCTCAAGCTTGACAAAAATAAAGAGGTACTGGTTAGCAATGACTGGGGAAAATTGGGAAGAAAACTTGAAAAAACTTTATTGGTAGCAAGTTGCTCTTGAACATGACACTTTCTCTCCGCATCTGAGTTGGGTTCGGTTGTTCCGGTCACTGGTCATATCACCATTGGTCTGTCACACCATCCATCTTTGTGGTTAACGCTACCAATCCATCGTCAATGTCACCGATATGTTCAAGAGAATTCACTCAGAGAATTCACCTGTGTCTCACCTGTTGCAATACATTCACGCTCCATTCTTTCATGACCACTACCCTGAACCCTGTATCATCAGATCGTTTTCACCTCCAAAATCATTTGCTTCATTCCGTGTTATAGATGTGGGATTCATTAAGGCCCTCCTACGACGGTTCACTTCTTGTTGAAATTAGCTCATTATCCAAGACGTCAACCTAGGAACAACCCTTTCAGTACTTTGAAGCATGCATGCCTCAATGGCAAGTTTCTCACTTTCGGCGACAGGTTTACATTAATCGCCTTCAACCGAGAGATTTTGCGTGGTGTTCAACGCCAAGTCCTTTTTCACACTATGCGAATTGTACTATATTACCTTGAGGGTCATTGTCATTGTTGGTGATTCCTCTCACACCTGTTAACAGCTTACATCATTGGCTGGTAATCAGGCGATGTCTTTCCATGTTCGACTCCAGAACATTTTTTCACATGGATCGACTTATACTCCGAGTGAAGATTGAACAAGTTTTGAAGACCCCGGATCTAGGTTTCATCCATCTGGGTTTGCGATTATATTTAGCAATATAAAGACATCAAATGTACATCATTGCCAAACAGATGATCATCCAAATCAAAGGTGATGAGTCAGCCGAATCATCAGTCTGCTACACAGACGATTTCTGTCCTATATGTACATGAAAATGAATTTATAAAGTTGAGCATGGGAATGCCCGCCTCAGCTAGATCATGAAAACTTATTATGAAGATAATGTATTCTATTGTATCTTATTACAGGTCGCCTCCCAGCTCAAAAAAACTTTGGCATCCTCATGATAAAGCATTTCACCCGACATCAAAAGATTAACGACCTCATGCTTTAGGGGGAAACTGTTATAGACATTTTTGGGCACTGCAAACCCAATCATAAATGTCCATAAATTGAGGGCTCCTAAGTCCCTAAGTGTTGCTTCACTACCTAAGGGAACAAGGTCAGCTAATTACATCATCTCCCAAAAGTTCTCCACTAAAAACTGCTCAGAAATGGTCAAAACTAGACCATACCGAATACCTAGTGCAGAGGGTGCGATGCATATCACCTTCCTAGTGTAAAGGGTGTGATGCATATTGGATGGCCCCTCTATAGGGTGTGATGGGCGAGAATGGGTAAATGGCAGAGACAGTTTGCGAGGTGGAAGATCATAGAATCTTCCAGGAGCTTCCCCTCTAACACTTGCCTCTCTGTTTTCGACCAAGGATGAGTAAGAGATCATCAGTCTCCAAGTGGAATCAAGAACTATCAGAGAGAGGACACTAATCAATACCTTAGAAGATGAATCAGCCCCCTACAATCATCTATATATGGATCCCTCATCACAGAGATCTGGAGGCTGGAATCTTGTATCTTGTAGAGAATTGTTGTTGGTTTTTTAGTGAAACTTCATAGTGTTGGGTGATCTAAGCTTTACTTGAGGTGAAGAAGGGCTTTCTTGCTGGAGGATGATTCTTGGTCAGAACTATTGGTTGTAATCCTCCTGCTATTCTTGATACTAATAAAGCTATTCAAGTTTTCCTCCACATTCTTGTATGTTTGATTGTATATGCATTTGTGTGGTTAATACAAATCTGGTTCTGTGTTATTTATGAATATAGATCTCTGTTCTTTGATAGTATTATGCTGCTTTGATTCCACAGGTGCTCTTTGAAGCTGGGCAGATGAAGAAGAAGCAGTAAAGATCTATTAGGAAGGAGAGGAATCAAGCAAGGAACCATGCGCAAGACTAAGGTTGGTGTCCTTTGTTCCACTCTTATCCATTTTTCATAAAGGAAAGCAAAAGTAGTCTTTACTTGTTTGTTTCTAAGATAGCTACCAGTCTTAGTGGGAATAGCAGCTCCAAGTGGACACTATTCCCGGTAACAATTGTGTCGAATAGGTAAGATGCCATATAAAATTTTGCTTGCTCTCCTTTTGCCTGGTTTTTTCTTTCCTGGAAATTAGACTTAATGGAGGATGCTAGCAAGATTTCCCAGTGAAGGATTGTCCCTTTAGTAGCAAATGCATGCATTAAGGGGACTTAGGTTTCTGGAAAGTTTTTTCTGTTTGGCTTTCCATAGAGTCTGCACATCAAATAAGCTAAGATTTGATGAATTTTCATATGATATTTAGTATTTTATAACCCATCTACTCTGTGCCCAAAATTATTTGGCTATTGCCACCAAGAGTTAAACATATCCTTGGTTGTGCCATCGAAGCTAGAAAACCACCTGATACTGAATGCTTTTCGATGTTTGGTTAACTTAAAATAATTTCAAATGTTTTCTGCCATATATGATGCTAAAGTACTCCTTTAGCACTTTTGACTGCAAATTATTCCCCATCTGCGTGTTGAATAATCCACTCTATAGTCTTTGAATATGGGAATACTGGTGGATGTGTGGTAACCTTGTGTATCCATGGCATATTTATATTGATGTATCCTTGAAAGTCCTCCTCATCTTGTGGGATGTCTTTCTAGGAAAGCTTTGTGTAAATGTTTCCCCATGTAGGCTTTGTTTCCTTGTTAATAAAACAAGCAGTATAACCACATACAAGAAAATTAGGAGGGTTGTTCACAACTCCCTCTATGATGATTTCCACCATACCATAGTTCCTTCCATATCATCTTATGTTAGCTGAAAACGTCTCTTTTGATGAAGAGTATATGCTAAGGAAATCTAGATAAATTATACCGAACATATCGAACATACTCATTAGTGAAACACAATGTTAAAATATGTCAATGTTAACCATTAATTGAAAATGTAAATATAATGGTATCGATTATGGTTTGATATGTCAAGGTTTAGCTAGATATGTTTATACAGAGGAAGGTTTCTCCAAGTCACAAACTTAATTTGGTAAAGAGTCACATTTAAGGGTTAAAGTTCCATTGAGGACTGTATCTTTGATTTCCGACCTAAGGGGAGGGAAGGCTTAGCTGAGTCACAAATTTTCTTCATAGAGCAGATTGAATTTTGGAAACACAGTGTCACTATTAATTGGAATGCAACTTGCAACTTTAAGGTGTTTAAGAACAAGGTTAGTCTCATTTTCAAGCTTCAAACTCACTGCATGTTGGAAGTGCGACCTAGTCACAATCACAATTGAAGGATTTTAGTACAAGTCACACATTTTGTCTCTAGTTTCACTGCGGGAGATAGATGTGATTTTCAACTTCAAATGTGGGGGTTCCCTATAGTAGTCATACATTTTAATTATAGTGACACTACATCTTGAGTATGTAACTTGAAACTTGCCAAAGGAGGAAGGCCGTGCTAGTTGCTTTTCATAATCATGATGGGTATGAATACCAAGGAGGGTGTTGGTTTGAAATTAGTTGAAAGGGGATTGTTTTTTAAAATATTGTGAGGACAATGTAGGGATTTGAAAATGCTATTGAAAAGGAGTGGCACGACTTTATAATGGTTCATAAAAAAACATGATTCCTCTCAACAAATTCATAAAATTTTGAGCCAAAAACCAGACAATTTCACTAATTAATGGATGCACACAATTAAATTAAGGAATTTTAGTGAATGTATATGATTTGGGTTACTCAATATAGAAATTGCAAGAAATATGAATGAAATTTAGGTGAGGAAGAATGCATAAAACTAGGGAAGAAACCCTTGGGAACATAAATATAGTCTAAGGTTCAAGGCTACAAGTGTTGAGTATTGAACTTAAAAGGAGAATCAATGCCTCTTTGAGAGCACAATTCAGCTAGTCAAAGGAAAAGGTTTGATTGTTGAGCATAGAGATTATAGGAAGGAAGGTGTGCATTAGGAATTATAAGTAAATAAGTATATGGGAAATAAATTGATTTAACACTTGAAAAGTAATACCAAAGTAATTATGAAAAAGGAGATGCATTACTTACCTAGTAGTCACAATCACAAACCCTACCAGGAGGATAGGCCCACTCATCCACTGATAAAGAAGAATAAATGAAAGAGGGGGACACGTTTGATATATATAAGATGACACATATGGAGAGGTCACAACTTGAAAGTGCGACTCGAACTTAGTGAATCTAACAAAGATGTTTTAATTATAGATCATACTTATAAAATACAGTCACAAGTCATTGTGAATTAGAAATGTGAATTTTGACATTGGAGGGTGAGATGCATAGGGAAAGTCACAAATCACACTTCCAAAGGCTGGGAATACCAACACTACAAGTTGCAATTATGATTTGCAACTATGATAGAAAAATATATGTTTTAAAACTTCAAGGCTAGGTTCACTAGAATGTGATGAAATTGTAGTCAAGTCAAAAGAGGATTCAAAGCACAAGAAACCATGAGAAATGTGTGGAAAGAAGCTAAGGGGGTCTACAAATTTGAAATGATCTAAAATTTAGGTCTATTGTAGTGGGTAAATCAATTAGTGATCTATCGGTAGGACCTCAGAATCTATATTTTTCCTTTACTTTAAGATGAAGCATAACCCTTTGAAAGTGTTGTATTTTATTTATGAATCCTACTAGTTTAACTGTGAAACCTCGTTTATGGGTGTAGCATTTCTATCACTTTGATTGGCATGGTTTAGACATGCTTCATAAGTTAAGTGATGAAACTAATAGTTTTGATATGGTATTAGGATAGTAAATACATGAGTTGGAGATGTTCAAAATTAAAATGATTCTCTGATGTTTCTCTACTACTAACAAGCCTGTTAAGTAACCTAGTGGAGTCACTCAAGAAATCGCAAGCATTGCTTCACTGCTACTAGGCATTTTTAGTACCCCAGTGAAGTTATTTGCATCGCTTATCTGCGCATGAATCCTTTCTCATTCATTACCATTTACTTAATTATTTTTCATTTTCATGCACATTCGCATCATATATTAGGTGTTCATTGTGTGAGGGTGAATGAGTGATCCTAACTTATTTAATGGGAAAGACGGGCTATTCCTTGTTTTTAGAGACTATTTTTTTTTTGATATGAGCTTTCCCACTATGTTTTTTCTCCTTTTCCCTCTCTAACTACTAGGTTAACTCGATTTGATTACAAAAATGTGTTTTAAAAGCCAATTCATGTAACAAAAATCCTATTAAGGATAGAGGTAATTCTAGCTCATTAGAATTCTCCATGAAATCTAATCCATATTTTCCTTGTGGATATCATTGACCTATACATATGTTCAATTTTAAACATTTAAAAGAGATATAAAGATATCTGATGATTTAAAAATTACCATAGTCTCGGTAAGCATTCAAATTATTAACAATGTCTCATAACACTTTGCTTGTATGCAAGGCCTTTATTTATCTATAGATGTCTTTGAGTGAAATTGAAAGGGAAATGCATCAAGAAATGACAAGAAACTATAAACATGACATGAAAAAAAAGGCATGAAATGAAATGATGTGAAATTAATATGTATAAAGAAAAGGGAATCTACAAGAGTTGCTAACTAAAATATAACTTCAAGCCTTGGCCATTCAAAAGAGGGAAATCAGTCTTTCTATCTAGCATTTAGAGACAATAAGTATGTTGGCCAAGCTTTTTCTTAGCTTGATATGGACTGATCCATAGGGATTGAAACTGTGTGTGTTTTCCCTTTTATTCATGGGATTTATCCTATTTCAAGGTGAGATATCCCACACTAAATTCCTTATTTCTTTTTGGTTTCTTGTAAAACCATCACTTCATCTAGTTCTGGTGTGAGGGAAACTTTTCTTAGACTGTTTTTCCTTCTTCCTCAAGTTTGAACAAGCTATCAATTCTAATTTGCCTAATTGGGCATGAACTACCATGAGATTATTGGGACAACTATAAAGAAGAGAGGTGCATGTTAGGTGGTAGGATTTCTTCTTTTCCATGTACAAGGAAGTAAGAAGAAGTACCAACAAAATGCTTAGGAGTAACCCAATCACACCAAATATCATTAGCTAGAGTAAAGTGCCAATTTTTTCGTTAAGTGAACACAATTTTCTTGATGATACAGATAAGGATTTTATTGGTAGATTCAACTAGTCCATTTCCTTGGGGGTGGTAATTAGCAGAATGTTTCAACATAATTTCGTACTCCAAAAAAGAATCATACAACTTCAATGATGAAAAATAAGTTTCATTTTAACAAACAATTGATGTTGAGACATCGAACCTGGTAATGTTGTTTCGATTTGGGAATTGGATTACCCCTTGGTTGTTGACTTGTCTAAGTGGCATACCTTCAATCCATATTGTATAGTAATCTATCGTTGTGAGAATATACCTATGTTTCTTTAAGGAATGAAGTGTGATTTCCCCAAATATATTCAAACCCCACTATTGAAAAGGCTCTTCTACCATAATGGATGGAGTGGAGCAGTTGATTGTGTCTCTCTTCTAACACACCTTTGATAGATGATTTTTTTTTTATGTTTATGGATGAGCACATTTGAATAATGTATGCCAACAATAGCCCACTCTCATGATATTGCGTGTTGTTGTATCATCAACATAATGTCCTTTTATCATTTTGTTGTTCAATTACTTGAAGACCTTCTCAACATTTGAAGGTTCTAAACATTTTTTAAAAAATGCCATTATGATGTTTCTAGAATAGATCTACAAGGAACAACTGATAATAAGAAGATTTTAGTCGAATGGCCCTTTTTTGTTTCACTGATAAATGTGAAGGGAAAGTTCCTTGTTCAAGATATTTCCTCAAATATCGATACCAAGATGATGGCATAGTGAGTTTGGGTGGAAAATCATTGTTATACATATCAATCTCTTTGTCTCATCTTATGATTTATTATTCTTGTGGATCAGTAGCTTCAACAATAAGCTTACATAAGCCATGGCCTTTGACATTCCAAGCTCATTTAAACTCAAGGTCATATTTTTGTGAGGAAATAATCCAATTGGATTTGTTCTCTATCAAATCATGTTGCACAAATACAGTTCTAATTGTAGGGTGAGGAAGAAACACTATGACATGATTTTTAAGAATATAAAGCCCAAAGTGTTTGAAATATTTTTACACATCGTATTCTTGGTTGTCCATATCCGATAATGGATTTTTTTAATTCAAGAATAAATGACTCATATTCTATAGTGTTGTTTGTACATTTAAATTCTAGACGACAAGAAATCAAAAGTTTATTCTTTCTGGAGTCCATCAGGATACAACCTACATGAAATCCATCCTATGTTTTTCATCCATCATAATACTATGTCTATAAGTTTGTATTTACATAGTTAAAATCTAAACTAAAAATATATATATCTATACTATATAGTTCATTTTCACTAATTGGAGGGCAAGGAGTTATAGTTGTATATCTTTTGAGATAGGTGACAACTTTGCTTGGTAGCAACCAATGTAAGATTCTAACAAGCAGTTGCACAATTATTTTTGAGTTATATTAATATGTTCATTGGGAACCTCTAGGTCAGTAACCATATGCTTCATGTGTGCCTCATTATTAACCATAATCTAATTATTCCTTCCTTTGTGAGGGATCCATAGATGAGATCAATATGAGGAAAAGTATCCTTGCAGTTTACCATACTAGTCTCTACTCCAAGGAAAAATTTAAGGATGGAAAATTTTCTTGAAGTTTAAAAACATTAGCGAATCTCATTAATCCCTCATATGCAAACTATAAAATGTTTATTGATATATTTGTAAAATTATTTAAATTTATAATGATTTTATATATTATCTTTATATAATGTTGGTGATTTTTAAGGTAAAATAATTTTATATTCTAAAATTTTGGCGAATCATCTTTTATAAAGATTGGAAATTGGTGAATATTTTTTGTGGAAAATTCATGGAAAATTAGCCCATTAGGAAAACATTAACTGTTGGGTCCCTATAACACTAGTGATTACCCCATTACTATTGTAGTTGTATCCCTTATTAATATTTTTGTGCCCCTATTGTCCCCATATTGTTATTACTGATGCCCCATAGAATCCCTCTATTGTTATTTTTGTGGCTTTATATTATTATTGTTAGGTCAGTTGGGTTATATTGTGACTCCTTAGACTCCTATATTATAGAAAGGAGGTTTTTTCATTTGAATCATCTAAGAATTGTTCATTTATGTAATGTAAAGGAGGTTTCCCCCTAGAGGAGGCTAAATTCTAAGGCGTTGATCTATCTTTTCTATCTTTTTCTTGAGTTAGTTTCATAACATTTGGTATCATAGCTTTGGATTCTAGGGTTTCGCTGCTCCAAATAGGTCATCGTGGAATTTTCACCATAACGTTTATTCTGCGATGTTTCAAAAGCTAAAAAAAAAACCCATTTGAGAAGAAATCGTACTGAACCTCAGGTCCAAATTTCAAAGCTTTTTGTGCTATATTTGCGGAGATATGATCTAAGTACGTTGGTCTTTTCGTAGACTCCTTAATTACATTCCAAACAAGTGACCTGGGGAAAATCGTCATAACTTTATCTCTGAGCATCAGATTGAAATTTCGTAAGAAGGTACAAAAACAGGATGGACTGCAGTTTCTTGTATATGTTTTTCAGAGCCAAAGGTCAAAACAGTGACTCATGGAACGTCGTACAAGTTCACTCTACTGAACTAGTCTATAATCAGGTCATTGTGGGAGATTTCGCATAACTCTTCCTTGGAGAATCTAATTTGGATCATACTGGTAGCATTGAAAAGAGGACACATAGGGATACTGTAGGTCACAATTTTAGAACTGGGTGATCCGAAAGTACAGAGATACATCAGTGACAATATCGAGTTCCTACAAAGTGAAAAAAGGTGTGTAGATTTTTTTAAATTTTTGCTTAAGCTTGGTTTGAAAATTTATTTTGAAGAAATTCAAAGGGCATAGTAGATAATTATTATCGGTAACTGATTCCCCGAGGAAAGAAAATGCAAACACCTAGTAAGCAACCTGAAATCTCTAGCATGACTCATGAAGAAGAGGAAGAAATGCTACATGATATATCAAAATTACAAGACCAAGTGCAACAAGTGTCACTTGCAAAAAAGCTAACAGAAGCTAAGATAAATGGCTTGGAATCTAAGATAAAGGGCGTGGAAGCTAAGATCGATGATTTGAAGATTGATTTGAAGACAGATTTGAAGAGGGACATGGCAGATTTGAAGATAGATTTGAAGATAGACATGGCAGATTTGAAGACAGATTTGACAAATTTTCTACAAGAAATACTTACTAATGGTGAAAAGGTAGTAAAGGAAAATCATGATGCGAACAAAAGAAATGTTAATCATGATTTCATAGACTCTAATGTGGGATCGA
>APFE030537175.1:226763-242009 GCA_000404065.3 Pinus taeda
TATATTATTTAGAAATTAATTAAATTAATATTGTAATTGACTTGTCACATGTTAAAGTTATGTAGTTACATTATATCATATTATTTTAACCACATTTCTCATTAGATACAAATAAGCCAATATGTTTTAATTTTGATTTTCATTTTGCAATCGTTTTAATTTTCATTTTATTACTAACCCTAATGTCACTAGTACAAAATGGCTAATTAGTTACTAAAACAATGACTAAAATTTGCATATAAACAATCATTTTTTAGTCGGTGACCAGTAGTAGCTAATTTACAGTGTCTTATAACGTGACCAACTTTTAGTCATATTTAGCTTAGTCATTAATTGGTTGTCTCAAATTTATCGTCTAGTAGTATATTTAGTCATAAATTTGATCATTGATTTAGTCATTAAATCCCACAATTAATGACCAAATATAAAACAAAATATATTACTATATGATCATCTGAGAAAATCAATTAATAACCAAAGAAATATGACCAAAATGATAAGATACTGTAAACTACTAATAGTCATATATATACAAATTTTAGTTGTCATTTGAAACCAATTAATGACCAAAGAAATATGACTAAATTTTTGTCATGTTATAAGATACTGCAAATTAGCTACTAATAGTCATATATATGCAAAATTTAGTTGTCATTTGTAGTCACAAATTAATCATTTGCAGTAGTCGCTTATATTTTTTTAGTAGCTTCATATTCATTATATAAAAGACTATTTTAGTCGTATATTCATTTTATTTGTGTTCATCATTAATCAATATAAAATACTAATTTAGTATTTTTAGATTGATTTTATGTGTTAATTATTAATCAACATAAATGAATTAGTATGATCTTGTGACTAAATTAAAAAAAAAAAACGTCATACAATGTGTACTAGTTCATCTAATATGAAAATGCAAAGTTACATATGTTAATTAAAATACTAAACAATATCAAGTGCAACTATAAATAATTTCAACTACATAAATTTTATTATATGAAATGTCAAGTATTACAATATGAGTTTCCAACTTAACATTAGTTGGACTACAATTTACACATGAAATGTTATTTCATCACTACACAACATTATCATTGTACTGCCAAGTCATTGCAGGTGAATTCACCAAATCTGAAGACTTGAACATCAATCTCTATGTGTGTGTCTTATGCAGGATATTGATTTTAAGAGTATCATTGGACTGGTTCTCTTTTCTCTCTTTTTTCATGTGTCCCTCCAGTGTTAGTGTTCTCCTCTTTTTTCAAATATTGCTCCTTACCACCAATACTGAGTTCCTTTTCTAAAAATAAAAGAAGATACATTGTAAAGTGTAAGACATGAAAGATGATAAACACTAGAATATACAATAAAGTAGAATATAAAGGATTTATAGGACATATACCTCAACATAAACAATGTTAAAGCCATTCTTCTCCATAAAAGCAAGAAACTCGAACAAGTTTTCTTCAGTTGAGCAATAAAGGCCACTATGTGCTGGTATGACATATATAAATAAATAAACATCACCATAGAAAATAACACCTTAGTAACTTAGTATTCAACCTTTAGTGAAAGCTTAGGAACAATCATGCCAACTAAGTTACATGCTAAAAATCTCACGTTGTAAATAACAAGTGAAAACAAATAATCTGAAGTGTGATATCTAATCCTTGTCATTTTATTCGCAACAACATTTTGTTCTCTAATTCATGAACTTGGTCGAGTATATAAACAACATGTGCTCAAATAAAAATATGAAAGTAAACTTTTCTAATAGTCATCAAAATCTTTCAACACAAAAAAGTTAAAAGGTTTTCAATCAATATCGTGTGGTAATGCTAATATCATCTTCAAGCTTTAGTTGTTGTTAAATAGGACATCATATGAAGTATTTTCAATTTTATAGTTAAAATACAAAGCAAAATCAAAATAAAAATACAATAAAAAAATAAAGATAGAATATCATGGAATGGACATTGCAATTATAAAAAAATTGTTTACCTGACTATCGATGTTTTATTAGGAATTTGTAAAGCATTTGCTTGCCCATAATAACCATGAAGTGAAAGAATCACAACATTAAAAGCCATAGGAATACCTAATAGAAGCATTTCCAAAGACAATGGCTCAATTGCCTGAAGGATCTCCAACAACAAACAAATCATATCCAAGATGTGATCTTTACATTGTTTCCCCATCCCTTTTCCAATCACATTTCATGTAACTTACCCACCTGAGAGTCAAGTAACAATCAAATGAAGGCATTGGCATTTTTTTTTTTTATCTTTTATATCTATAAAATTCGAATCTAATTTGTTTTGGGAACACATTAATTCATATTTAAATCCTTCTTATCACGAGAATGTATCAATCAAGTAGGACATCAGAAAAATTGACCTCAATGAGGTCCTCTAACAATTTCTACAATATCAATATTTTTCTTGTTGTGATATCTTGGATAGAAAAAAGAACATATCTGCAAAAGAAAAAGCCATATATTACTTATGTTCAAACTTTGTATATGGTGTATTCTTAGGTAGCTTTCTAGTACGTCCCTCTGCATTTACGAAAGCAGATTGTAGCTTGGTTAAACTCTATATCCTTTCATTCAACAAGATAAATGTCACACATTATTCTTTCCTATTTATCAACATGCTACATTTGATCAATCAAAAGTCACGTAAAAGCAAACGAAAACCCTTTTCGAACAAAAAAACAAACAAACAATGCCTCTAATAAAACTTCACACCTCATAAATTACTCTGCCCCATGCTTAGACTAAAGATGATATTCTTTGAATCATCTTTAGGTCATATTGATGCAGGGCTAACAAGCCTGCAATACCCAAGATCTTCTAAACCTCACCCATATAATAATGCAGTTCTTTTATTATCTCAACAACCTAAATCTGGCAATTTCCTCTTTTCAAATCAGAAGTTCATAAAGTTAAACATCTGAATCAAATTTAGGTCCACAATCAAACCTCGGCAAACACCTCTACCATAGCCAGCACCAGAATTCATATACATAAGCACAAAAAAAAAATCCTTAATGAGACCGCGCGCTCCGGGATTAACACACAGTATTTATCTTCGATATGAGACCACGCGCTCCGGCATTAACACACAATATTTATTTTGACAACAATATGCACACACCAATCCTCGCACCGCCCTTCCATGCGCATGTCACTGCTCCTTAGATTCTAAACTGGAAAATACGCTGCTCCAAGGTTGAATACACGGTCATATATATTTTCACATGCGCACAACTAATCAAAGGATAACCCCCACCGTCTTAACGCATGGCAAATTAATAAAAAACAATCCTCTGGTTTTCATATGGCCATAAACATATAATGAAGGCCACATCTCCTCCATGCAAACATCAATTCCTCCAGCCTTCTTCTGTCTGTGCACATTACAAGTGCTGCACATTACAAGCGTTGTTCACCCAAATACCATACAGTTATATCTATTCCATTGTAAACTTTAAAGGAGCTCCGCCCTTATACCCTGTCTCGAGCCAGATGTTGGAAAAATAATTGCCTTCCAAACACTCGTTGGAGAATCCGCTCCAAAAATAACTAATGCCAGCTCCATATATTATCATCTAATATATATATGACCAGCGTTCATCGTAAAATTAGCACACTGTTATGTATACATAACAGTCAATTGCACCACTGTTATTACTCTATTTAAAATAGAAACCATTCAAAAGCCAGGTTAAAACAGCTCAACCATTAATTAACTATTGGATGTATGCACATAATTTAACAAAATACCACAGAAGTTTTCCAACCAGGTGAGAGGAATTTTCATAACAATATTTCTGGCACGCTCCTCCCTCTCTCTGATGAGCTGAGAGCTTGCTGCTATTATTATTTATAATAATAATGGATACATAGATCAGGCCTTATCTCTTAGAAAAAGTATGATTTTTCCCTTTTTACACAATGATATAAAGCTGGAAGCTTTATTCCCTATCTTTATCCTAATTTGACTGGAAAAAACATAGAAATTCTATCCTCATTCTTTTTCTAACTATTCACTCATATTCTTTTTCTAAATAAAAGATTATTTACAACAAAATATCTAAAATTATCACACCCCTTCTTTATTCTATATTTACAAATGAAAACGGGCTTGATGCTCTTGCATCATACACCCAACCTTAAAATTAATCATGATCTCCTGATCATGTGCCTGGATCCCATACTTTGTTTTGCAAGTCATCCTCTGCTGTTGCTTGTTGCTTTTCTCTAGGTCTCCATATCTTATGCTGTCTAGCTCCACTAGCTGCACTTTGACAATCTTCTGCTGTCTTTCTTCTGTTGTTGCTTCTGCTGCTTCTCTTCCTTGCTGATGTCTTCCTTTGAGACCCTTTCAACATGATTCTTCTGATTAAATCAATTGCTTTGTCTAATAAGTATTCAGACTGCTGGCTTCTTGCCTCTATGCTTGTTTCTATTCTGACTGCCACCCGATCATCCATCCCCTCTTGTCCTCTGGAACAGAAAAATTCTTCTCTCCTCAACTGAGTCAAATGTTCTGCAACAATACCTGCATTTACAAAACACTTGTTAGAAAAAAATTCATAAGGCCTCAGTGCCTTATTACCGTCTGCCAACATTTCAGTGTACCGATCTCGATCATTCTTGAGATTATCACTCAGTCTATCCTCAGCAACATCTTCTCCGAGAATGCATCTGTATTCTGGTTCATAAAAATAAACCTCTTCATCTTCATTCATCTCTGCCTTTATATTCTGAATTCTTATCCTCTGTACTTCTAGTCTCTTCTCTAGAACATTTAACTCCTCCCATAAATCTGTCATCTCCTTTGAGAAGATTTTTGTGCAATCTTCAATACTTTCACGATCCAAGCTTCCTGTTGTTACCATCTCATCACTTGCATATAAACTCTAAGTCTACACAAAATGTTCAACAGTATCAACTGTTACTTCCTCTGCACCTGCAAACATACAAAATTCATCAGTTTTTAAACTGCAAGTCTTTTTAGTTCTGACTTCTTCCTTCAACACTTTCCTTTTATCAGATGTGCATATGGGATTTTCAACCTCCAACTCTGACGCAAGAATTCTAAGTCCCCTTTTCAACAAGGCAATCAGAATTTGCCTCAACCTCCTCCGCAATTGTCGCCAGATCACTCTCTTTCCCTTCAGTGGAAAGATCCATTTCCCTTTCTGCTTTTCCTGCTCCTGCAGCCGTTCTTCCAGTATCTGTAACTGTGCCTTTATTTCTGCAATCTCTCTTTCTCAAACTTCAACAGTCATCTCATTTCTGTGGCATTTCTCTGAACCTCTTCCTCTGTCTCCTTTATGACTTTTAGTAGCCTTCTCCATCGCCATAAGTTCTTCAGCTATGCGTTGCATGAAGCCTCTGTCACAACAAGCTCTCTTGCTGCCACTTACCTCACTAATCCTTTCCTCCGGATCTGGCCTTTTGGTAACCATTGGTCCTCTACTGGAACCTTTTGAGCATCCTCTACTGCTCCTGTAGGCTTCTCCCATCTGCAACTTTACTCAACCTCTGTTGAATCTTCAGGTTCTGCCACATTCACTTCTCCTTCCTCCCGCTGAGATTTCTTCACTATTCCTGTAGATCAATAATTATCAGTCCCAAAAATCATCACATGCAATTAACAAAAAAAACTTGAACCTTCGAAGAAAGTTGCTCCCGCTCTGATACCACTTGATGTAGGGCTAACAAGCCTGCAATACCCAAGATATTCTAATCCTCACCCATATAATAATGCAGTTCTTTTATTATCTCAACAACCTAAATCTAGCAATTTCCTCTTTTCAAATCAGAAGTTCATAAAGTTAAACATCTGAATCAAATTCAGGTCCACAATCAAACCTCGGCAAACACCTCTACCATAGCTAGCACCAGAATTCATATACATAAGCACAAAAAAAAAATCCTTAATGAGACCACGCGCTCCGGGATTAACACACAGTATTTATCTTCCATATGAGACCACGCGCTCCGGGACTAACACACAGTATTTATTTTGACAACAATATGCACACACCAATCCTCGCATCGCCCTTCCATGCGCATGTCACTACTCCTTAGATTCTAAACTGGAAAATACGCTGCTCCAAGGTTGAATACACGGTCATATATATTTTCACATGCACACAGCTAATCAAAGGATAACCCCCACTGTCTTAACGCATGGCAAATTAAAAAAAAACAATCCGCTGGTTTTCATATGGCCATAAACATATAATGAAGGCCACATCTCCTCTGCGCAAACATCGATTCCTCTAGCCTTGTTCTGTCTGTGCACATTACAATTGCTGCACATTACAAGCACTGTTCACCAAAATACCATACAGTTATATCTATTCCGTTGTAAACTTTAAAGGAGCTCTGCCCTTATACCTTGTCTCGAGCCAGATGTTGGAAAAATAATTGCCTTCCAAACACTCGTTGGAGAATCCGCTCCAAAAATAACTAATGCCAGCTCCATATATTATCATCTAATATATATATGACCAACGTTCATCGTAAAATTAGCACACTGTTATGTATACATAACAGTCAATTGCGCCACTGTTATTACTCTATTTAAAATAGAAATCATTCAAAAGCCAGGTTAAAACAACTCAACCATTAATTAACTATTGGATGCATGCACATAATTTAACAAAATACCACAAAATTTTTCCAACCAGGCGAGAGGAATTTTCATAACAATATTTCTGGCACGCTCCTCCCTCTCTCTGATGAGATGAGAGCTTGCTGCTATTATTATTTATAATAATAATGGATACATAGATCAGGCCTTATCTCTTAGAAAAGGTATGATTTTTCCCTTTTTACACAATGATATAATGCTGGAAGCTTTATTCCCTATCTTTATCCTAATTTTGACTGGAAAAAACATAGAAATTCTATCCTCATTCTTTTTCTAACTATTCACTCATATTCCTTTTCTAAATAAAAGAATATTTACAACAAAATATCTAAAATTATCACACCCCTTCTTTATTCTATATTTACAAATGAAAACGGACTTGATGCTCCCGCATCACATATTTAATTGGATATTTGTATGTTTACCATGATGCCAATTGGTGCTAAAAGAAATATACAAATCCAGGTTATTATCACAAATTTAAAAAAATAATGTCATTGCAAGGTATGGAGAGAGAAACATATTCATAATTAGGATTCTCTATTTTAGTTTGATTTGAGTTGAGTTGGTACTTGAATATATTGTTTTCTCTAAAGAAGTGAAATAGAAATATGAGAATCGAAATAGCCTTGTGAATTTTTAATTAACTCATATTATGTATCTCTAAAAAAACTAGGTCATCCTTCTTTGCTATTTGATAGAGATTTATTGTTCATAGAATAATAATGAATTAACTATCAAACAAAATGATGCAATATATTAACCATGGAAAGAAAAGTGGCATAGTTGTGGTATTTGTGTGCTTGAAGGAAATCCAACAATGGTTGCATGCTTTCTTTATCATGAAATAGTATTGAAGAAAATTGTCGATTCAAAAATTGAACTCTGTTACGAATAGGAGATGGTCATGATGGGTAAAGAAAGGATGAATTGAAGGGCTCAAGGTCTAGATCCAAAACATAGTTATCCTTGTCGCTACAAAATACAACATCTTATCTAAGTAAAAATAAATGCGAGTTTGTATATGTGCACTTGTGATAGTATATGAAAAAGAGAGCACTAGTGGAAATGAAATGTGAAACCCAGTCAACTCTATCATTACATGACATAGGTGTAAGGTACTAGTACAATATAAGAATGCTAACTCAGAAACATGAGATGATAAGAAATAATAATGGAAGATTGTTTCATGTCACATAATAGGCATGCAAAAAATTTCCACAAAATCCATCCAAAAAATGAGAAGAATGTATGGTAAAAGAACATATCATTAGTGTTTTGTACCCTCTTTAAAACATGTAGATTGGGGAAGTAGAGGAGGAAAAATGTAGCAAGATTCTAATTCTGTGGGATATAAAAATAGAAATGTGGGAAAACATGCTTGCCAATTCATGAAATCTCACTCTAAGTAATAGAACATGTTGAGGATAGTAATGATGAAAACAAAGCATGTATGAATATCAAGCGCCTTTACCTTGCAATGAGATTCATATTCTTCACGTTTTCTAATTTTATGAAAAAAACAAAGAATCTCTTGTGTTTACAGTTAAAAGACTACAATTTGTCCTTTCCAGAAATTACTTGAAAGCTTATATAGTCCAAAGGCTTTTCAAATCCAAATCTCCACATTGTAACTGTACCTTTGATTGCTCCAGTTTAGTATACATTTATTTTTGTTCGCCTGCAAGCAACCAATATTTAGGTGTTTTATGATTCCATAGGAACTAACCCATCCTAAAGGTAGGTTAAAACTTGAAGTTTTAAAGCAATCCCTCCCTCAAATCTTTGTAACATGATTTGTTTCACTCTTGTGAAAAAAAAATGCATCTTTAACTACAAGCAATAACTCTTATAGACATATTCGCAAAACAATCTTGCTTATCAATTCAGAATACATCTAAGTTCTCGCACTCATGTGATTAAATTTGAACACGTGCATTGTTGAAAAATGTGCAACAAGAAATGTTAAATTTAGAATGTGCTAAAAATAGACTTGCTAAAAATAGCAGTTTGTCCAGTGAGGTCATTGGCCACATTGGGTGAGAGGTGAAACTGCTAAAAATAGAAAGTTCTAAAAATAGCATTTCTGGGTCCCTTCCTATTTATAGCAGTCCCTAGTCTATCTATAGGAAGTAAAATTAATTTTGGTCTTAACATCAGTTAGAAATATTAATTAATTAATTCAGTTGAGTTAATTAGTTAAGGAAATTCGAATTTGAATTCTTTGTGAGTATGCACATGAGTTGTCCCACTGATTGAGGAATTTATCCTTAATTTCCTTCACTGATTGAGGGAATAAGTATGAGTTCTATAATGAGAGAATCCGTTGACTTAGTTCTAACTAGTCAAGTCTAGTTAGATTATTTTAACAAGTTGTTAAAATAATAAAATATAGTTTGTTAATGCTTGCATGCATGTGACAACTATTATTTTAGATAGCTGAAAATTCACTCATGGATAAATGTTGCATGTCAGTCCTGTCAGAGACCCAGTTGAGATCATATGTGGGACAGTGTACTGTTATATGCTTGAATATTTCTAGTAAGTAGTTTTTGCATGGTTGAGGAACTAGTGTCCTCAAGGATTGCGTAGTTGGACCATTGGTTAACTTGGTATGTTTGGAATTAATTTCATATGCTTTTGCTATTATTTCCTAAGAAAACTACGCAAGGAAATAGGGATTAGACCATAGGTAAGGCCTTTATATACAGGGCTTGGTTGGTTCATGAGATATCTTCATATCTTCATAGTTCATTGAGAACTGAATAGCTTGAGAGCTAATTCTTTTGTATTGTGAAGAGGATTTCCACTTGATTGATAATACATGGTTGGGGTTTTACACTAGTGCTTTCCCCTCGATATATCTTGTGTTATGTGTGATTATTGCTCTTGATCAATTATGCATGTTTCTACTTGATGTTTCTCATGAATTTGATTATGCTTCCGCTTAATGTTTTGTATAAGTAGAACAAGTATTATGCTTTAGGAAATTTCATATATTGGTTTTTTCTACAGGTGAAATTTCTACACCTGGGAGAGGAATACAGGGTTTTGATCATTTAATCCCATTAGATTGATTTGGGTATCTTGTTCTGGATCATCAAGATCAGATGATTCTGCATAGTTTTCTTGAAAACGAGGTCTAATGTTTTGATCAAGTCCATTCTTTCCTGTGTTTTGGTTTTTTCTGAAATTAGCATTCCTAATTGGGGGTACTTGTTGATTATCCCATGTTTTTCTATCTATGTTGTCAAGTCTATCCATGATTCTTTCTATGGTTTTGGCAAAAAGATCTACTTTACCATCAGACGTTGAAGCTTCATCAGCAAATCCTACTCTCCTTCTATGTTTGCTCAGGATTTTTTGGCTAAAATATTAGCCTCTACTTTTACTGCATTGGTTTGGCTTTGCTCTAGGGTTGTAGGCTCTCTTTCCCTAAGTTGGTAGGCCATATCTAGATCAAAACCATCAGGGAACTTCATCATTGCAAGATCAGGAGGAGGCTTAAGGTTGGCAGGGATGGTATTGTAAGTGCTATTAAACCTGGTTCACTAATCTTGAACTATTTCTTTAGGACCTCTCCTAATGTTCTCATACTCATAAAGTATCTGCAATGGGTTTTTCTTCCTTTCCCATCTCTCGATGAACATCCTATGAAATTTTGTCATATCTGTAATAGTTCCAGCAACTAAGTTTCTAAAGCAGGTTCTAACTTCCCCAGCTAATGTTTGGAAAAAACGCATCATTCTTACATCTGCATCATCTATCTCATGTAACTCAAAATAATTGTTCATTCTAGTGTATAGGCCTGTAGCATCAAATAATTGAATTTTTCTTTGATAGTCCTAAGGTAGGTCATGTAACTGACCAGGCAATACCAAACGGGCATATCTATTGGCCATGGCTAAAGCCTTGGCTTGGCTCGGAGATAAGGGAAGATTAGTTTGGGTTGAGATGGAGATGGATGAGCTAGAAGTACTTGCAATTGAAAATGAAAGATCGTCAATTGAAACTAGAGTATTAATAGTGGAATTTGGAATATTAACAGCTAAAGTTGGAATATCTAGAAATGAAACTAAAACATTAACAGTGGATAAAGGGGTTTCTATAATGGAAATTGGGATAAAAGGAACAATTGTGTGTCTAGGGGAAATGGAAGTATCTATAAGTGAACTCGAAGGGCTAATGGGTGAAGTGGGAGTTTCTATGGGTGGAAATAGGATTTTAGGTTATATAGGGAGATGTGGAATGAATGGGCTAGTGGAAGGAACTGAAGTAGAAATAATGGGTGGTGTGGTAGTCATGGAAGGGGTATTAATAACATTGGAGGATTGAGCAGAAATTTCAACAGTCAGAGCAGTATTAATGGATGAGAGTGGAGTATTCAGAATATATTCGTCAATTGACCTATTAGCTCTTTGAACTTCAAGTTTTGCAATAAAATCAAGATCTAGAACAGTTTCATTAAGCACACTTTCACATTTTTTTCTAAACAATGAGAGATCAAAATGCACATCAAAAGGTAAATCTCTAAAAACAACCACTCATCAGGACAAGAATTAGCTTTCACTAATGGTGTTTTATTAGTTGAACTTTCTTATTTTTTTAATTTTCTTATAATTCTGTCTGGATCATCCATAATAACTACAGGGTTTGGATGCAGGTTGGCCCTGGTATAATGAGTTTTCCTGGTAGCCAGAATTATAACTTTTAAATGTTTTTCAGTGTAAATTTTAAAACTTATGTAAAAACTGAATTTAAGGGGCTCAAGATGATGATTAAGATTTCCTTGAAGTTTTAGGAGACTGAGGCTTGTGTCCCCAGTATGGTCGCCACTATGTTATCACTCAAAACTTTTCCTTAGAAGTTTTGGAAGAAGGGAAGGCTTCGAGGTAACCACAAACCAACTTTTAAGCATAGGCTCTAGCCAGCCTATGGCTCAGAGAGGGCTCTCTCTATATAATTTAGCTATGTTTGCTTAGATATTAGGCTAGCTCTGGAGTTCAGGGGGGTTTCTGATTTGTATGAAGATAAGGTGGTGGAATCCTTGAAACAGGATGATAGGTTGATGCTTTTAGGCCATTGGGAAATGGAGTCAAAGAAGTGGCAGCAAATCTAGAGTTAAATCACTAAAGGTAACATTCAAATGGCAAGATAGTAGAGTGAAGTAAAAATCCTTGGACTAAATGGTGAAATGAGTCTTAACGGGGGTGAGAGGGCAATCAAGAATCCTCAAACTGAGGCTAATATGGGGGAAAAACAGTGAATCATGAGTAAAGGGAAATTAAGAATCCTTTACTATAGACTAGAGGAGAAACTACAGAAGCTAAGGAGAAGTTAAGAATTCCCTAGCTAAGATAGTTTAAGAGCAAACATTAAGAATGTATAACGTTAAGACAGAGTGCAGTCAAGAAAATTATGAAATAATATTCATGTTAAACATTTAGACTTCTAAAACACTTAAGATTATGAAAAAATTTTAAGGGAGATAAAACAACACAATAACATTACTCATTTGTACTCCGCTTTACACATGAATCCCTTGAAATATCTGATCTTTATTCATCAATCCAGCATGCTGGCCCAGTCAGTGATACAAAAGCTTTTACAGTCTTCGAACAAAATTCTAATGAAAGTATAAGAATCCACCTCTAATACTTAGAAATATGAAGTATATATAAAAAAATATTTACAAAATATCTCAAAACAACTTGAGACTTAATCTAGGGAATAAAAATAGCTTCTTGCATGAAGATAGAGATAGATGTTGAACTGCTTCATGTTGTCCCTTTTATTATGGTGTTGCTGGCTATTTCAGTTAAGTTGGAGCCCTTTAAGCTGACTGATATTTGTAGCATTTCTACATTGTAATTTCCTTTACTTTCCTCTTTCAACTGATACTCTTTGACCCTGCTACTATTTGACCCCGCTGCTCTGCTTTTACCTGTTTTAATTGGTTGCCTTTATTTACTGTACAGTAACTTTCTGATGTAACTTTATTACAATAAATCTGTCATGTTTTCCCACCATTCCGCATCAGGTAGTTTTACATTCATCAACCTTCTATAGATTTCATTTGCCTCTGTGTACTTTGCAAAATTTGGCTTAGTGAGAAACAAGTGTTTTACCTCATGCTCTAGGAAAAACAAGTTCTCCAATGTGTCATATAACACTTTGCCTGTTGGCAGGGCTTTAATGGCTGAAGTACTTGCTTGTTCCTTAGCCAATTTTCTTAGTCTATCTCCATAGTCTAGCTGGGGCATGAGCTTGTCATTGATGACCATAGGACTGGGAAGACCCTTCTCCCTCAAAATCTGAAACTTAGACATGAATCTATCAATGGCTACCTGCATGTTATGGCACTTCTCTTCTAAGTTAAGCATAAGGTTTCTTTTGGAAAGGACCTTCCTAATCTCTAGAATGGCCTTAGTCCTATCTTCTATGTTAAGCTCATGGAGCTCATATCTATTCTTTCTTTTTAGGAAGTGGACGAGTCGATTGCATCCTCTATTTTATCCCTCAGTTCTTACTTTTTGGATAGCTTCAGTAGCTATCTTCACTAATACTGTCCGCTCAAATATAACTTGAATTTATGGCCAAATATCATTTTGTTTTGTCCCAATGGTTTCTATAGTGTTAAATCCTTCTCCAGGATTTTGATTCTCTCACCCATTCTCAGTGCCTTTTGAGTTTCTTCTTTTTGTTGGAGTTGGGTATGTTTACAATCAGTTTCTAGACTTGCCACCTTTTCCTTTAGTCTCTTCATCTCTGTAGCCTAGATAGACATCTCTTCCATGGCTTTGACTAATTTTGTTGCTTTCTCTTCCTGTGTACCTATTTTTGTTGTAGATTCTGTTGTTATTGGCAATGTTGTGGCAAGTGGAGTTGTGGGTGACAATGATGTTGCCAGTGTGGAAGGAACTGTTGTAGATACTATGGGGATGACATTTCTAGAAGTTGTGTCCAAGTCACTTTGCTTTGACTGAATTAAAGTGTCCAACTCCTTCTCTGTCTCCTTGAGTTGACCATTTAGCTTCAGGACCAATTCCATGAGCTCTTCATGTCCTTGTTGTGCTTCTAGGACTTCCTTTGTCTGTGGGTGATGTAGCTGGGGTATCTTTAGCTGCTTCTTGAGTGCAACAATGTCAACATTTTTTTTAATCAGCTTCTCTGTGGCTTTTACATCTTTGGGATCTTGTCCCAATTCAATCACTAAGTCCTCTAAGGACTTGATTCTATTATCCTTGGCCTATGAGGATGCCTTCTCCAACTGAAATTGTGTTGATATATTGTTTAGGGAGTTCTGTAATGGTGGGCAGCAATGGCCTTCCTTGTTAATGTGGGGTATATCACCTCCCCTGTTTGGTTGTGTAGTTCAATCTGGTCAATGGGATGGATATCCCTTGCCAGTACTTCAAAATCCACCTTTTTGAAATCTGATGTTGCTCAGTGATTGGCTTGATGAAAGTCATTTGCATTTTCTCCTCTTTGATATCAAAGGCTGACATTAGCCTTGTTTGATTAGTGGGGGTCATTTTCAAATATTGGGCATATGTTTGGGCCTTAAGCCTCTCATTTATGGCTTTGATCTATTTGTATATTTCCTTAATATCTTGGTCCTTATCTATAGGCATTTTGAAGGAAGATACCTCAACACTTTGTTGCCTCATCAACAGCTGAGTCTGTGATGTGGAGGGCTCCTACATACTCCCAGATGGAGTGGTGGGCCTACTTCTTTCAACCTCTGTGTTGGTGACCTCAGCTGAGTCAGCAGTGAACTCTTGCTCAGAGGCTGGATTGGGCTTTTGCCTTTTTTTTTACTCTTGTTGTACATCATAAGTAGGCATTCCTAAAGTGGAAGCCCCTTCTCTGTTCCTTATTGGGACCTTCTCTTCATTATGAGGAGTTTGCATGACTAGATGGGCACTTGAAGTAGTTGTTGGTTCTTCTGATGGTTCTATCCTGGTTGATTGTTCTAGCCTATCTGACTGTTCTGGCACCTGCAGGAAATAACCCTCATCAAGTTGTTTTTCCATATCTATTAATGTGTTTTCCATAGAAACTTCAGTATTATCCCTATCCTCTACATTGTTTTCCACCCATTGCAATTGGTTGGCATACTTTTCTATCTTAGGGATGTGGTGATGGATATAGGGAGCCATCTTGTTTTTCTGCCTTCTTTTGCAGATGAAATCCAAGGGATCATATCTCCATATGAAGCTCTATTTTAATTTTAATCTTTGAAGGATCAGGTCTGCCTCCTTTCCAGCTTCTCTGTTATTACAAATAAAAGGACCCAATTGGTCTTTGATCTTGAGCTGGGCTTTCTTTTTGGCTTTAACAAAGTTTACCTCATCTAAATTTATTATTTTCCTATAGTACTCCAAGGAAAATAACCTCATTTGGAGGTATTTAGGTAGTTTGTATGGCGCTAGCTCACAGCCATAAATCCTGATCTCAGTGTGGTTTTGGTACAAGTATCAATCTCCCACCTGATGATTGATGTTTAGGTGAAGGACTCTCCTAATCTCAAGACTGATTCTTCGTGGAGGGGTTCCACTAAGCATGTTCATCA
>APFE030537175.1:243571-275320 GCA_000404065.3 Pinus taeda
TAATTAATAATATCTAATGGAACAAAATTAACTAGAAAGAGTGACCTAAGATAAAAAGAAGGAGGAGGACTAGAAAAAGTCCAATAGAAAACCAAAGAGCAAGACAGAAAAAGAAAAAGAAAAGGAAAAAGGAAGACGCCAGGGGGAACAACGAAAGCGCATAAGGCAAAACGGGGGGACAAAAACACCTAGGTTGACAGGGTAGGGATCCAACATCTACTGATCTTCCAGCCGTCATCTCTGTTGAGATTGTTAGGTCTTCTTTCAATTTCAATAGCTTCCCTGAGTTTACGATGATGGAACTGAGCAACCTTAGCAACCACCTTGGCCTCCTCTATACAAACCTGATGCTTGGTCTTATCTACATGCTCTGCTAAAGCTGAAGACTTGGTTCCCATGTCTTAGGTCAACTGCATGTTCACTGATCGTCTGATGGATGGAGCGCCTTGTTTCCCCGATATAGGGGGTCCCACAAGAACAGGGGATCAAATATACACCCTTCATGTCCTTAGGGTTAACAGGATCTTTCACTTACCGGAGGGAATTGCGAATGGTGTTGAGAGGCCTACAAAAGCTCAAATCTCGCCGATGTCCCATTCAACTTGTTATTTTATAAACCGAAAAAGAAACACTAAGCTATATAAATAAAGGCTAATGGAATTTTTATTTTATAAACCGAAAAACAACACTAAGTTATATAAATAACGACTAATGTAATTTTATCTAAGGAATAAAAGCACGTGCCTAATAAGTGAATAAAAGCATGAATATAGCTTTTATGTCTATAAAGCGTGGATATTTATTTCTTTTTATAGATTTTGTCTATAGACCGTGCAACTTCATTTTTGGTTATAGGTAAAAAAGTAGCATGTGGTATTAACGAAAGCCAGTTGGTTGGTAAGTCTTATAGAAAAGCTTAGAGCACAAAGAAAGTTAAGGCTAAGAACACTTATGTAAGACGCTGAAGGCTGAGAATGTAGCATGGTAGAATTTCAACAATTTTTTTGTTTTTATTTACTTCATCCGAATATAAGGCTAAAAACACTTATGTAAGATGACGAAGGCTGAGAACGTAGTATGGTAGAATTTCATTTGTTTTATTTATTTATTTATTTCATCCGAATTTAAGAAAAGAGGAGAGTTAATTTACAAAGAGAAATTACAATTAGTTCTAAAAATGGAAGAGTCGAAAAGGAACTCACAGTTACTTGTAGAAATGTCAAATCATAAAATGATTTTAGTATAACCTATTGTTGCTGCAAGGCTAAATTCAAAGGATTCGGTAGAAGTTTATTCTCTAAGAAATGATGATGATATCAGGGGCATGAGATGCTACGTGATACTGCTATTCTGCTATTCCGCAATCCTTAAAGAAGAGACAATGCAGAAACCTGGTAGCTCCTTCCTCCCGACCATCCTGAAGTTATCCTTGCCCTCAGCTATAGTTCATTTTCCTCACATTATGTAGAATAGCTATTCCCTAAGTAGGATCGATATTCCTCCATTGTGGTTGCTATCTATGTCAAAGTTTTATAGAAGAGAACGCACCCACGATGTAGGTAAGGAATTACTTCTCCACATTGAAGGAAATGGATTTTTTGTTACTAACCCTGTTATTCACCGGGTCCTCAGAAAATGATTAAGCTTAGCAATAACAACAACATCATTGATGGAAGTTTGGAGGTTAGCTAGAGTCCGCAATACGCAATTAAGATTAACAACAACAATATGGAAGTTTGAGGGGTCCATCACTCACACTGGTAACATACAATGTTTTGGCAGATAGGTATGCTACTTCACAACAGCTTCCCAACTGTTCGTCCTTATCTCTACACTGGGAATACCGCAAAAAAAACATGCTAAAAGAAATATTAGAATCTCATGCAGACATCATTTGCCTCCGAGAAGTGCAACACAACCACTTTTCTAATTTTTTCAAACTAGAACTGGCCAAAATGGTCAAGCCTTTTCAAATACATCACTTCTTCCAAAAAAATTGCATACGGTGGATCATCATAATCCAAGCCATTAGTTAAATTGAGTTCCATCATCACTAGAGCAGGTGTGATCTGAAGTCCACTTTCATCAAGTCACAAAGGTTGGGTTGAAGAAGATCATAACCAAAGGACAACAACAATAGTCTGTAAATAAATTCTATGGACAATTAACATTATTGGTCTGATATACTCTCACATCATTGGAAAAAATTCCATAGGATTTGATGTGATTTCAAGGTTAATGAGAATTCTTGGCCATGTTTCATTTCATCATCTTGATTATGTGAAAGTGTGGACACTTGTTTTGAGACTTTATTGTAAAACATTCGATGAATTGCTTGGAGATAGTGAGATAGCTCTTGGAACTAAATTTTATGTATATGCTTTAAATGCCAAGGGTGTTGTCACTGCAATAGATAAATGAACCCATGCAATGAATTTTATTACTAGAGAAGATCTGAATCACAGAATTACTATTCTTTGAGGAGCTTGGACTAAGGATAATAAGGCTGTCATTCGGAATATTAATTAAGCAAGGTCGCTGGTTGATGTTGTAATTCTCTGTATATCTAGAGAATTTGAGATATCGGATGAGAAAGGTCTTATGGAGGGACAAATACATGAATCCCAAGCGTAGAGGTGGAATTTCAGTAATTGACATCTCAGTTGACTACAAAATTTTAGTAATTGGATTGGAGGTCATCCAAACCATCAAAAATAGAGGAGGGCTGCTAGATGATATCGAACCTCTCTTCATATACTCACAAATAACAAATGGAATTACATCTATAAACACTCATTAGAGGTTGTAGATATGATTTTCTAACTGAACATTTATGGATCTGGGAACTGAGAAACCAATTAAAGATCTAGATTGAGCAGATGATTCTTAGGTCTAGGTAAGGGGCATTAGATATTTAGTAACAGACTTTGAATTTTGATAACCTGTCGCATGAACTGGGTACCAATTTGGGTGGTTTGGCATTGTTTTGCAAATTTTTCTTTCAATAATAGAATATAATTTCAGTAGTAGGAATGTTTACTAAATTTATGTGCTCACATTTCAAATTAAATCTACGCAGTCTTTTCATAGATATGGTTTTTTCATTCCATTTGTTTTTTTAGTTACCATAGAGCAATGAAAATTACTGATCAGTTTCATATGAGACTAGTATATCAGTTTAGTGATGAGTGAAACCTTGAAAAGAGAAACCTGAACAAATAGAAACTTACATTTATCCAAGACCTCTACAACACATGTCTTAATAGCAACAACACCTTAGGCTCATTGGGGGCAACCCTGGAGATTCAGATGGCGATCACCATTACACACAAACCTCATCGATGTTGTGCAACAACTGCTGCTCACTCCCTGAAGAAAGCAGTTTAATATGTTGGGCTTTTTAAACACCAAACACGCAGCTCCACCAAAAATCCAGCTCCATCACAGAGATCTGTATCGGTGCTGCCGGTGCAGAAACAATATTGAAAATCGAACCCCATGAGAGAGATCTATATCAGTTCCATCGCAGAAACAATGTGAGTTTCTAAAACAAAACCCAATGCCAATTATCAAGGAAGGATGTAGATCTATAGTCCCTAGGGTTTACCACCAAAGCACTAAAAACCCAAAATTTACCACAAATGTAGATCTATAATCCCTAAGATTTACCACCAAATCACTCAAAACCCCAAATTTACTGCATGTGTTGCAATCAGTCCAACCTCAAGCTTTCATTTGTTTCATATGAGCTTCATGCCACTATTTGTACATCAATTCCAAAAGGCATCTTCACCCAAATGCTATTTTCACTATATAAGTCCCTGGTTTGTAGAGTATCTGAGGCATATTATCCAATCCCCACCGAATAAATAAAATAATAAGTTCAATTTTTATATAGAGAAAGCAATGAATTCTGTCATTTGGGCTCTTAATTACATCATCCCTCGGCTACGCATCTCATTTGATCCATCAAGAAAGAAGTAAGACAAACTGTCATAACCTGCGATTGGTTGTTCAGTCGATCATAAAATCTTCCCAGATGTGGGATTTTCTATAAAACTTGTGTTGATCAGGGTTTGTTCATTGCTTTCAATAATCAAAATGCCCACTTTTACCCATAACAACCAACATGTTATGAAAATTTAGTGAAATATTTATTTATATTCCGGTCACTTCCAAAATAACTTTATTTGAGTCGACTTCTACACATCTCGAGCCCAAATAGCCTACCATGGTTAGGCCTAGTGGATTATAATAAATGATTTTCATAACATTTCACACATTAAACTTTATTTTACTTAGCATTTTTCATATTAAATTTTATTTTAGGGAGTTTGAAATTTAATTAGGAATTTCCTCACTTAGATATTAAAATTGATCAAATAAAATAAAATGGCTATATCTTTTAATATTAAAAGTTAGTTTTAATTTTCTCCATGTTGTATATTAGTTGATTGGCTTAAACTTCGATTAGATTAGTGTGACATGTGTGAGGCAATGTGGGTACACTTGGAGGTGATCATGGTAGTGCATAGAATCGATCCATGTCATGTAAGTACAAGCTCACTATAGTTGTATATTCTACCATATACAAAAAAATTACAATAATAATAATAATCTTATTTTTTTATTGAATTAAGTATTTATAAAAATTAGATATTATTAAAATCACATGACTTTATTGGAAGTATTTTAGGTGATAGAAATAAGGGAAACTAATTTTCTTGTAAGCATTATCTAAATTGTATATCCACTCAAACACTCTCATAGGAAAAAAAAAAGTCTTGACTCCACCCAAAATGCCTAAAAGGAAACTCTCAAGCGAGCCATCCAATGTCACCTTGGTGGCCTTCTCTCACTCGTTAGACTACAAGAAGGATATCCTTTTCTAAGGGGGAATGCTTAAAGATCAAGCTAAGCTAGGTCATTGAGTAATGAAGGGAAGTTCCTTAACGAAGACTAATGATTTGACACTACTCACTCTCAAGCTAAAAGCCCAGGGATAAGTGTGCGAATAGTAAAACAAACCATGAATTATTAACAAATTTTGAATGATTTTAATTAGAAGACTATTCTTATTCATGTAGCGAAATTATACTTGAAAAATGAAAGATAAATCCTACTCAATTAACCATATAACATGAGATGCTAGTGAAGCATATATACAATGGCACATTAAAAATAGGAAATGAATCATAAAATGTCCATACAAGTAAGGCATTAAATCATTCATTTATCGTATTCATAAACATTAGAGATTGAAAGTTCGTTATCATCATCAAGAGACCATTCCACAATTAAGAGATCATACACCAATAGTATTAACTATGTTTGGGATAACAAAGAGTTATGTGTTTGTGATGATAAACAAAGGAAATATTCAAACTTATCATTGTTACTAAGGACAATGAAGACAACAAAGTTGAATGTCGACTACTTACACATTTGTAACATTTGAATGCCATCCATTTATCATCCATTTATCGCCATTTATAGTTGGGTAGTTTGTAACCATAGAATTGTGACCTAAATGATGTATTTGTAACATTCCAAACTGTGAAATTATAACTAATGAGCCATGATCAATACCATTATCGTGTGAGCACAATAACCACTATGTATTTAGAACAAATTTCCATTAATAATAGAGATAAATGTAAGTTTTAAAGTACCCCTAAACAATAATAAATTACACATGTTAACATCAAATATTTAAGAATTGTGTGCATTGTCTAAATTGTGTGCAGAGTGCACCAATAGTGGCATTATTAGGCTTCAAGCACTATCTTGTTATGTGTGTTAGGATGTGGCATTTCAATTTAGAAAGTGATCACACATCTACAAAAAGGCAGGCGACTAAACCATCAAGACAACCTTAAAAACAATGAATTGTTAGCCTTATGAACCAAGTCATTTCATGTTCCCATTCATTTATTTGTGTAAGGGTGTGGTGAAAATGTCAAATGTATTCAAAAAATGTATTAAGAACAAAATTTGTCCATGATACAAATTTGTAAACCCTTTTCATAATTATTTATAAAGAACTTGAATATCAAGGTGTTTCATGGATTCATGTAGTCATGTGAAGCTTAAGAGTGTTTACCATGCCATAGATATGTTACCTAGATATCTCAAATCCAACAAGAACAAGTAAAAATAAGATATTGTGTCCTTACAAGTAAAATGCTAGTCACTTTTAATTTATGTTAATCATTTTTAATTTTGTTACTTATTATCTAGTCATGTATTTTAGTCCTAGACTAAATTAGTCATTTAAGTTAGTCACTTTTAGTTGAGTCACTTAATTTCTAGTCATATATTTTATCCCTAAACTAATATAGTCATTTAAGTCAGTCATTTTTAATTCGGTCACTGAAAATTTCTCAAATTTTGTAGTAATTCACTTAAAATAATTGTAGTGACTAACTTTTTTAGTTGCATAGTCACTAATCTCTCATTTTGTACTAGTGTGTTATGCGTGGATTACAATACATATTTTAAATATAACTTTAGTCATAAATGGTATTTTTTTACATTAATAAGTTTGGGTTATTATGAACCGTACCACCTTTATTTCCTTAAATCTCAATTTCAAAATAAAAATTCTTTTATCATTAATTCTCCCTTATTTTATTTTCTATTAAAGAAAACTTATTTATTTAACATTAGGCACAGGGAATACCCCTAACACTAGTACACAATGGCTAATTAGTTACTAAAAAGATGACTAAAATTTGCATATAAACAATCATTTGTCAGTCGGTGACCAATAGTGGTTAATTTACAATATTTTATAATGCGACTAAATTTTAGTCATTTTTAGATTAATCGTTAATTGGTTGTCTCAATTTTATCATCTAGTAGTATATTTAGTCATAAATTTGGTCATTAATTTAGCCATCTAGTAGATAATTTATAGTATCTTATAATATGACCAACATTTTGGTCATATTTCTTCGGTCATTAATTGATTTTCTTAGGTGATCATATAATAGTATATTTTGTTGAGTAATTGGTCATTAATTGTGGCAATTAATGACCAATTACTCAACAAAATATACTATTATATGATCACCTAAGAAAATCAATTAATGACCGAAGAAAATTGACCAAAATGTTGGTCATATTATAAGATACTATAAATTATCTACTAATAGTCATATATATGCAAATTGTAGTCATCGTTTGAAACTAATGAATGAATAAAGAAATATGACTAAATTTTGGTGGTGCTCTAAGATGTTGTAAATTAGTTACTAGTAGTCATATATACACAAAATTTAGTCATCCTTTATAGTCACAAATTTATTATTTATAGTATTCATTTATCTTTTTTTTGGTCGTTTCATATTGGTTATATAAATGACTGATTTACTAATTTATATTCATTTAATTTACTTTCATTAATAATAATTATAAATGATTAATTTAGTCGTCGTATATTTTTTTTATTTGTGTTCATCATTAATCAATATAAACTAATAATTCAGTAGTTTTAGATTGATTGCATGTGTTCATTATTAATAAACGTAAATTGGTTGGTATGATTTATATGACTAAATTAAAAAAAATGTCATACAATGTGCATGTTCATCTAATATGAAAACACAAAGTTAGATATCTTAATTACAATATTAAATATTATCAAGTACAACTATAAATAATTTCAACCACATAAATTATATTATATGAAATGTCAAGTATTACAATATGAGTTTCCAACTTAATATTATTTGGAGTACAATATACACAAGAAATATTGTTTCGTTATTTCGAAACATTATCATTGTGTTGCCAAGGTGTTGTAGGTGAATTCACCAACTCTAAGGACTTGACCATCAATCTATAGCTATGTGTCTCATGAAACATATCATCTTTAAGGGTATAACTAGATCGGTTATCCTCTTTCGCTCTTTTTGCATTTGTCACTCCAGTGTTATTTTTCTACTCTTTCTTCAATTCTTTCTTCTTTAGAACAATACTGAATTCTTCTTTTGAAAATGAATGAAGATACAATGTAGAGTATAAGACATGAAAGACAATGAACACTACAATATAAACTAAAGTAGATTATATATATTTTATAATAAAATTGCCAAGAAAATTAGAAAGATAAACATAGTCAGCAAATTAATAAAAATCTCATTTATATGTTGAGTCCCATATAGCCTTTCATTATACAATGTCAAAAATTAGCCTTATATATTATTAGGCTACTAAAAAATTGAAGACAATAAAATTAGTGTTATAAGCATTAAGAGTTTCCAACTTAGGGCTAAACTTAGGGCTAAACCATATTGCAATTATCCAAAATGTGCTCCCCCTACTTTATTATGAATGTTTCCGCACTTAGGGGATAATTTTTTCCATGATATATATCTCGTTGTCCTCATATGTAAGGCATGTTAGGCATGGTGGTGTTATGTAGGGTTGTTGTATTTTTCATTAAATGAATAGGAAGATGCCATTTTTTTTTTTAAATTAACTAACTTGTAGATATTTTTTCTCTCATTAAAAATGTATTAGTTTTATTTCTTATTATTTTTCTTTATTTTTATAAAAAAATGAATAATCAACAACTAGGGGGATTGGAAACACCCTTATAGGTTTGAAAGAGAAACATGTTCCTTAGAAATATTTCTTGGAATTTTTGAGGAATTTCTAAGTCGTCGTGGTTTACATTTCTAATGGTGAAATATTGGTGGGGGAGGAGTTTCCTACTACCTAGATTTTGAACAATTCATTCCCTCCTATATTAGAGGTTTTTTTCTCTAAGATTTCTAGTGAGGAATGTGTTGGATTGTTATTAATATTTTCTTAAGTATGCATTTTCCTAAAATTCCACATAACATGCAGACACAAAATTATTGTAGAGAATGTTTCTGTGAGACAATGTTTGATAATTTATAGAAGGAAGTTGGGGGAAATTGACCATGACTCCCTTGAAATTCGAGGTAAAGGAAAGAAATCAATGATCACATATTAGTGCTTTGGAGGAGGATGGTAGTGGGGCAAGTTACTAGCTTGTGCTAAGAGTTATGGAGAGATTAGGTTCATGGTTTCAGTGATCTACATTTGGAAATATATTAGGCACTTTTCAAAGAAAAAAGTATATACATCATGATAAGAGATACTCATCCCCGTCATAAACATACACTCTAAAAGTCACAATATAAGAAATAGTGTAAGTGGAGGAGGAAACTAAAGGCATCTCTTCCAAGCAACCATTGATGTCTAAGGAGGAAATACATATTAGGGACACACTTTTTTAGGTTGAGAAGACTGTCAATAACAACCTCTTGTTTTGGAGCTATTATTGTCTCTTTCATTAGAGAATTGATAGTTTCAATAAGTTTTAGAGATAGTGCTACTTATCATTTGGTTAACACTTCCACAGATGTAAGAAAAATATCTCACCTCCCAAAACTCTTCACATTCAAGTCATCGCATAGGGACGCTAACATACCACTGTTACTTGTAATTTATCTTTTCCCACTTTTCTCCTTAGAAAACATTCTTCATGGGGTATTGCAATTTCAATAGCATTATATTCCAATGAAATTATCGCAATCGGTTTGAATTTTATTTGTACAAAAACACTACCATTTACCATTTATATGTAGTTATGTATATATCTTAAAGTTTAAATTCAAAACATATTCCAAGTTTTAATAAAAGCTATAATTTTGAGGATAGATGCTAAAAAAGTATTTTCACTTTATTGCTAAGATAAATCTATTCACACTTGTTCATAGTGCCATCCTACAAAAGAGGGCAGCATCAAAATTTGAGTGAAGGGATTCTAGACAACAATTAAAACTTGAGATAGGCCCAAATCTCAATGAAGTATTAATACAAATTCTATCTTCCATTCTATGACCTTTCTCTCTATAAATTAGACAAAATGACTGACAAAATTGTTGAATATAAATGAAGAAAAAATACCCATCAAAATTGCTAATAAAACACCACTCAGGCAGACATGGTGCTGCAAAAAAAAATGAAAATGCACATAATATTTAGTGATTGTGTGGTTTATCATTTGTTCCAACATTTAGTATAGTTTGGATTCAAGAAAAAATATAAGTCAAAGGCATTTGAAATTTTTAAATCACTAAAAATCCATCATCAATATTTTAGCAATTTTATTTAGATAAATTTCATGTAACTATAAAGAGTTCATGGAAAATATAGAGAAAAACACGAAGAAACTTCAATATCACTACAAAGAGTCCATGGAAAATTTACATTAAAAAATTATGAATTTATATTGAGACAATGGACTAATACTTTTGAAGCTCACTTCTAAATTTTGTTGAGCATCCTACTAGGGAAAGAAATACATAGTGGAGGAGTCTAGCCAAACATTGTGCTTAATTATATGTGATGTGTCTCTCTTAAACTTAAACACACCAGCTGATTTAGTGGGGTTACATGTAATAATTACATAACACAATGAATTATTAAGGCAATACCCAAAAGAATCAAATTGTCAAGAACAAGTTTTGAACTTAAATGATTTGTGATGTATGATGTTCAATCAATCATATTAACCATATTTGATGGTCAATATTAATTTTTGCAAGATCTTTTCTACTCATTGTTTCCATTAATGGTGCTCTACTTGACACACTTTGAGGTACTAAAAATATCACTATTAAGAATTATAGATCGAACATGAAATTTTGCACAGGTTTAATGTGAATGTAAGAATTAGTTAGAGATGGTTTTGAAAAATAATTATATTTTTGGAAAAGTAATTATATTTTGTAATTCAATTTAGTAAAAGATTTTAAAATATTACATTTAGCTACTGAGCCTAAGATTGTATCACATGCATAACTTAGACTATGAGGAAATAGATTATATTCTAAAATTATATAGATAGGGCACACACACTTGATTAGTTGAGTAGGTTTGAGAAACATAGAGGGGGAGAGAGCAAGTAAATAGGAAAGAGATGTTTCTAGTAGCACTCAGTCCCATATGGTCGCATGGATAACACAACAAAAATTTGTACAGTCATACAGATATATATACAGTCCATATATGTGTCCATAGAGTTTGTATGGACAGGCCAAACATCTATATAGCAATCATTTTTCTTAGCTAGAGGTGTGTTTTGTATCTATACATGTATCTGTATAATTCATATAGGTAGGATAAACATCTATATAGCAGTCATTTTGCTCAATCCAAGGTTTTTTTGTATCCATGCAGTGTTCTTATTTGGGAAGCATGTAGAAAAGGTGATTTTGTAATGGATTTCTAATATAGAGACATTCCAAGTAAGTTTATTTTCCAATACATTATACTCCAGAACCAATCCAAACCATGTCTCATGACAAAAAGAAGCCTCCAAATCAATGTTAAAATTGCTCAACTATTTTTTAAAATTCTACAAAAAAATAGAAAATCCATATATTAAAATAAGAATCTGAGGTCATCCATCTCTACATAGATTGGTTCATTCAAGAGAAAAATAGAAGATCCATATATTAAAATATTCATGTGAGGTCATCCATATCTACATGCATTGGTTCATTCAAGGGAACTTGTGGTATTGCAAGCTTGGTTTATTCAAGGGAACTTGTGGCATTGCAAGTGCCAAAGGAGATACACATCATGACACCTTAAAGACTGTAGGGCTCTAAGATCAACTCAAGTATATAATCCTAAAAACATTGTCATTTTAATTACTTGACCAGGGTTTGATTCCAATAGATAACAACTTATATTTTACCATAAAAAAATATGATACTAAAAGAAAATGTGTGGAATAATTATAAATATCATGTAGAACTTAAAAAAAATGTTTTCCATGGAAAATGCATATATTGGTAAGGACAAACTCCCCACCATAATTGGTAAGGATAATTTTGTTTATGTTTTGAAAATATGAGGCATTTGTTAGTGAGATGATCATGTTTGTGGTGTCTTAATAAAAAATCAATATTTCTCCTTGAATTTTAAGAAACATTATTGAATCTAGCTTGCCAAAAACTTTTAGTAGGGCACAGTTAAAAATCACATTCTTGTGCCAAGGAAGCCATAAAACTGTTATGTAGTGAAGCATTCTTATTCTCATCATGAATGAAAAAAGAAATTTAAAAATAAAAGAATTTCATGTGAAATGACATATTCATTAAAGTTGTTCACAACTTTCGTTGAATCCTTTTGATTGTAACACACTCCTTGCATCATTTTCTTCATGCAAGGAAATTTGGTATTGTTTGGGTCAATATTATTAAGATTAAACCTAAGTATGGTAATGTAGGTGATTGGTTCGAAACCCCATGGGTACAAAAAATCTAGCCATTTTATGTGTTGATGTGGCTCAGGCTAGCTAAGATCCATCTATGACTTTGATGAATTAGATGCCCATGGTAATGGTTTCTTAGCCAAATTCTAGTCCCACAAATCATGGGAAAACTAACAAACAAAAAAAATTAAAGCCTTTGGTACCTTTAAAATATAGTACTTAAATGTCTATAAATTATTAAGTTAATATTTGAATCGCTCGGAAGCTGCAATACATAATATAAGAAAATCGTTAGGTTGATTGTAAGTCCATATAAATATAACAATTAATTGACACAATATAGAAGTCATTGTAAGCTTATATATATTTAAATTTGTGTTATGATGGACTAATATTTGTGCCTCGTGTTTCCATGGAGTTATCTAAGCAAGCTCTGTGGACCTACAAATCCACAAGTATCATGCTATATAGGGTCATGGGGATCACCCCATGTAGCACCAAGAGAATGCACCTTAATTTTTAGTGCCTTTAAGACTTGATATGAATTTATAAACATGCCTTTTTTTTATAGTATGTATGTACACATACATGTTAGATTATATGTGTACACATATAATGTAACAATTTAGATCTAGGGGACCTCATGGACCTAAACAACACAATCGATGCAAAACCACATGGCGTCATGCCATATGAGCCCACACAACATGATGGTCATCATGAGGATGAATGAAAAATCTTGAAAATATCATGGCCATCATGTTAAATATCATCATGCACATGTAGAAAACATGTAGTTCCATTGCTCCATTGCTTGACATGATTTTTTTACTAGTCTATAGTTAGAAAAATGTAAATGATGCAATGGTGAAATTGACATGATTTAAGAATTCTGAAGTTTCACATATAAAATGTGCACACTGTGAAGACTAAGAAAAGAATAATAGTTTACAAATTTCCATCTATTGCATAAAAACTAAAATGCTTTTATTTTCTTTTTTCTTCCTTTTAGGTGACATGTCTCAAGGAAAACCCCCCATAAGTTTTCTTCAATACGAGGATGGTAACCAGTGTAAACCCTAGATACTTTATGACATAAGGCCAATTCAATAACACGGCTCATAGTTTTTATAACGAAATATTTGTTAAGAACTAAACATGCCACTTCAAGAATTGAACCTGGTTCAGGAGGATAATATTGTTCTTCTCCACCACCTAGAATAGACCCAAATAACAAAAGAAATATTAGTTTGGTAAAATAATATATCACTTAAATAGTTAAATCCACTCAAAAATAAACACGAAAGTATGCAAAGCAAATGAGAGCCTATGAAATTTCAAATAATCAAAACATAAGACATAAAGTGTGCTAGTATCTACAAAATCCAGATTCCAGAGTATGAAATTTAAAAATATATATTAAACGAGCATTGAATATCAAAAGTACAAAATTGGCCACTGTGGGGTTCAAGGACTTACACTAAAAATGTGGCTATTGCAAGGTATTAGAACTTACCAGGGTTAGAAAAAGATTGAAAATCATAGACATTATAATGAAGCTAAAAATGTTGCACCAAATAACCACAAACAAGGATGATGTGCCCTAACAACGAAATGAACCCATACCTCTGATACATTAATCTAACGTTAGTATGAAAAGTAGTAGGAATAACCTCCCCTAATGCAACAACCATGTGAAAAAATTGGGCCATATATACCAAAACATATGGACAATAAAGTCTCTTTCCTATAAAATATCGGCAATGAATGTCGTTAATACAAATTTGTGATACCATATCCATTCTAAAGCTTGTCTAAATTGAGTTGATGCACATGAAAAATTTTGTCATTTTTTTTCCCTTCTAGCTATTGGGAATTTACATGCATCCCATTCTCCATATTTTCTTGCATATCAAAGTACTAAGTAGTGGTGGCTTGAGTAGGGAAAGGTAGTTCCATCACCATCTCCAATAGTTCTTTTCCCTCCATTTTCTTTTCATGTACTTACTTCCTTTTACTTGGAAGAACTTAGTTTTATACCAAGTTGTTATCTGGATAGGGAAGTCCTTCCCTTAGTAATGTTGGGTTCTACATGTTTTGCACCCTATTTATCATCTCTTATACATTTTGACCTCTGTGGTTTGTTCTTATAAACATTTCTTTCAATATCTAGGCAATCAATATTTTGAGCATTCTCACAGTTGTTTCCAGATTCATCATGTATGTTTGAAGGTGTAGACATTTAGCCCATTTTTCTTGATGGCATACCAATTGACTTTGAAGAGGCAACATTGTCCACTGATCCATTCTTTTCAAACTGCTTACCATGAAAGTTACCCTTTTTGGCCATGAAACCAAAAGCTATAGGTATTTTGATTTGTCCTGTGCTAACTCCAATATGAATGATTCACCACCATAGGTTTCGATAAAGGAAATAACTATATGTTCATGTTTAATATTTTCTTGAGTACCATGGCACTAGAGTCTCAACCTAGGGAGAGATAAATATATTTCAAATCTTGTTGGAAACTATTTTTCCACTACCTTCTTCTATCAATTACAATAGTGTGAATGAGTAAAAGATTAGAAAGATAGTTTTGTTCCATCAACCAAAGACTTCAAACATGAAACATTAACAAGTGATAAGAAAAAAAGGTGCTTTTAAAATGAAATTTCCATATCAAACAAGAATATCTGAATGTAAGGTATCTCAATTGATTTTTTTTGTTGCAAATACACTTATATGAATAATAAAAAGAGGGAGTGGACAAAAAAATCAATTTATTTAATGACAATTGCAAAATGTGAAGTTTGGTTACTTTAGCTTTCATGGATTTGGAGAAATTACCTTTCCTATTGCTAAGATTAGAGTTCACCATCCATTTGTTTACATGTTATTCAAGAAACTAAACTCAAAAAATATTGGCCATTATATATTACTGAAAGCATGCACCTCATTACCATGAAACATCATAGATCAAGGAGTTCAATTTTCAGTTATAAATAATTGTTATCAAAATTCCTGTGGTAAATACAAAATCAAGTACTTTGCTTCTTCTTGCCAAAAATGTTAAAATAAAAATGGACCAAACTAACACTGCCCCTAATGTCTAATGCAACCCAAAATGATGGGAACTTCAATAAAGTCAACAAAAGTTTACATCTCTTACGAGGTAGGCTACAAGCCCCTTGAATAGTTAAAATGGAAAGTGGACCATGGGTTCAGTACGAAAATTTCTTAACATCAATCACTCGAGTCTGGGTAATAAAAATTTAAGGATCAGTGCCTCCAAAAAGTCCAAAAAATTGTAAATATTATGGAGGGGGAAGTTACATGTTATTTTCACACTCGGAAAGGCCTATAGGAAAGGTAATTTGAAATTACTAAAAGGTAAATATTTAAAAGCATTTAACCACAAAGATTACTGGAAAATGCTTTGCTAAGGCTAAAAAGTGTTCAAATATTACAAGGTCAAACAACACGCTACTTTCATAGTGAAGGAAAACCCCCATAAGCAATGAATTTAAGTGATTATTGAAAAACCCCTTGAAAATGGGGATATTTCTAAAATTAGCGATCACATTCTATGTTTCTTAATAGATGACATAATAACTTCCAACGATAACATTAATTTCACCATATAAGACAAATTCATGTAGTTACATAATGAATGGCATAGTTTAGCCATTGTTTCATGGGTACATCTAATTATGGGAGCCAATGTATATACAGATACAATAAGAAAAAAATAATTTCGAGATATCCAAGTAAACCGAGATTTTCCTCTGTAAGTAAGGACATCACAATGCATTTTTGATATATCTTGGGGGATGAAGTAACCCATGCAAATATGATAGTGGAAGAGGGAGGGGAAGAAAAGGTTAAGGAGATAAAATGGTGACAACAGTTGGCATTAATTAAAGTATCAATTATTGTCCCCCAACCACATAGGGGAAATAATGTAACTTGGGATGTAAAGCTTTACACTTCAAACAAAAAACAATATGTTTAAAGCTTCCCTTTACACCATTAATTTTTTTTCAAGATGACCATATTTCCTATATTATTTTTAAAATCCAAAATTTAGTAGATTAAATTACTTCCCTCACAGAGAAAAAAATGAGAACATTAAGATTTCTCAATTTTCCATCTTTCATCAATTCTTGATGGAAAGGAACAAAAACCCATTGTAGTTCAAATATTACAAGGTAAAACAAGATAATGAATGCATAGTGAAGGAAAGGCCCCTAGGGAATTACTTTAGTAAGTGATAAATGAAAAACACCTTTCAAAAAAGAGACACTTCTAAATTAGTTGTTTCTTAGCTGATAATTTAATAATTTATGATGATAATATTATTTTCAATATTTGGCACAAATTCATGTAGTTATATATTGGACGATACATTTTAGCCAATTTTGCATTTGTTTGGGTACATATGGGTAAGAATGTGAGTGCATTTATAGGTGCAATGATGATCAAAATTTTGAGCTAAATACATCTCAAAATTATGAGCTAAATATAGCTAGAGTTACAATGATATTCCTTTTTAAATAAGGCTATGACTATGTATGTTTGAGTACAACATAAGGGATAGAATTACCACATGAAACTATGATTTTATCATAGAAGAGACGCGAGGGGAAGTGGAGGATCAAGTAGACTGAATTGTGATTACAGTGGGCCTAATTTCAACTGTTACCACCCAGTTACATGAGAAACAAATGAAACTTGGGTTATAAAGTTAGAAAACAGAATATTCCAATTTAATTTGTCCTTGAATTAAATTGTGAATTAAAATCAAATTTAGTCTTAACAGCTACTTGAAAATAATTAATTAATTTATTTTAAATTAATTAGTTGGAGAAATTCAAGTTAGAAGTCTTTATGAAGTCACGCAAGAGTTATCCCTTAAATTAAGGATATAAGATTGAGTTATATTTGAGTTGTAATTAGTTAACTCAGTTTACTGAGTTAAGTCCAGTTAAATTAGTTCCAAACTATTTGAGGATCTAATGGTGAGTTAACAGTCAGTTGATGCATTAATGCACTCAACTAGTGCTACTCCAATTAATTGAAGTTTCCCTCATCAGAAACTCATGCATGTTTATTCTGAGAAAGACCCAGTTGAGATTAATGTTCAAGGAAAGTGTACTATCAGTTGCATGTGTTTTCTGAAGGACAAACTCATGCATGCAGTCAAGGATTTATCCTTGAGGAATGCGTTGTTTTGAAGGGAGATCATCCACTTGGTAAGAGAGAATCATCCACAAGGAACAGTGCAAGGAAATAAGAGCTTGGAGGGAATAGAGGAAGGCTAGAGAGAAGCCAAGATTTCCTGTGAGCATCTGTGAGGATTGTACTGAGAGATGGCTAGCTGTGAGAGTTAAGGCTTTGTATAATTCTTATGTATTTCCACCATGTATGATAATACAATAGTGCGTGGTTTTTAGGTGAGGCTTTCCCCAATTTATTTTCATGTGTATTGTGCCATTGATTCTTCTTCTTTTGGTTATATTGTTCAGCTCGATTTTTAAGCTTCCGCAAATTGATAGTAGGAGTAGGTTATATTATTTTTCTTTGATTTATATTGCATTATCGGGTTAACCTACCAAATTTTTTTCTACATGGTATCAGATCTCAATTTTCAGAAATTTTATACATGGTATCGGAGATGTGAACAATATACTGAGAAGAGAATTCGAAGTTTGAAGTTCAGGGTTGCAGGTGCAAATCAAATTCATATCATGCTTCAAGGTTGGTCAATGGTGTTCTATGGCTTGAGACTCAAGTATGCCTTGGAAGGTAGCTTAAATTGCATAGCATGGAAAGATAGAATGGAGGTTGTATTAGAAGACAATGGCTTGAAGGAATTCATTGATCAAGAAATCCCAAAGCCAACTTCAACTAATGCACAAGAGTTCGTTGAGTGGAAGAAGTGTGTGGTGAAGGCAAGACAAATCATCCTTGAAGGAGTTCGAGACCATATTGTCTCGATTCTCCATGGGAAGGATACTCCATTTTCAATGTGGAAGACATTGAAGGACCTCTACCAGAACAATAGCCACCAAAGGAAATTGGCACTCAAGGATAAGCTTCGAAGGATCAAGATGGAGAAGGGCCATACTATTTCCACATATCTGAACAAGCTTACCACCTACAAAGATGAGCTTGGCAGTGTGGGAATAACTTCTACCAATGATGATATGGTGAGCCTTGCTCTCCTTGGCCCTCCAAAGAGTTGGAATAGCTACCAAGACTCTATGAATGGAAGGGAGAAACTGCCAGACTGGGAATGACTGTGGTCAGATCTTATGCAGGAGGAGATCAAGAGGAGCACATGAGATGGTTCTTCATCCAAGAATGATGATGAAGAAAATCTAGCCTTAGAAAGTAAGGCAAGGAAAAGGAAGGGGAAGGCTTCCCATTTCAAACCGAATTCTTCTCATGGAGGGAAGAAGGGTGACATGTTTAAAGTAAGATGCTTTAATTGTCACAAGATGGGACATTATGCGACTAATTTCCCATCGAGGAAGTCCAAGAAGGGATCCTCAAATAGATCGGAAGGTGAGGCATTAGCCTCTCAGTTCAAAATGGACTTTACCCTTATCGCATGCATGGTGTCATCGATGATGGATTGTGTCTAGTATCTTGAAAGTGGAGCCTCATTCCACATGACCACTGATAAAATTTTATTCAGTGGTTTGGAGGAGAAAGACCTCAAGATGTACATAGATATGGGTGACAACATAAGTTATAGTGTTTCAGGAGTGGGCATGATTGCTTTTCAGGGGGAGCATGGAGCTCCTCTCACCTTGACAGATGTGATTTATGTGCCTGGACTGAAGAAGAACTTGGTATCAGTCGCAATGTTGGAAGACAAAGGCTACGATGTTGTCTTCAGTAAAGGAAAGGTGTTCCTAAGACACATAGCCACAGGTTGACCGAGAGGATAGGGATTCAGGTGAAGAATCTGTATAAACTAGAGGTAGATGATTGTGGAGCATTGAGTACGAAAGTAGAATTGGTGCAAAGCCAAGACAATGGTGAGTTGTGGCATAAGTGGTTAGGCCGTTTGCATCATGGGGCTTTGAAGATAATGTAGCAGATATCTATAGGACTTCCCAAAGGTAAACTTGAACAAGTTGACACATGCAAAGGATGTACCTTGGGAAAGTACACCAAGTCTTCCTTTCATGATTGAGACAGTTGAGTAGAGGCTATCTTAGAGCAAGTTCATACTGATTTTTATGGACCATTCTCGACGACATCCACAACGAAGAAAAGGTATTATGTGATTTTAATGGATGATTATTCTTGTAAATGCTCTATCTATTTTATGCAGAAGAAGGACCAAACCTTCACAAAGTTTTGTAAGTTCAAAGCTTTTGTCGAGAAAGAGTCAGGGAAGAAGATCAAGGCCTTGAGAAGTGACAACGGTGGAGAATATGTCTCTCAAGAGTTTAAGGACTTATGTGCATTGGAAGGAATTAAACGAGAGTTGACGGAACCTCATAACCCACAGCAGAATGGGGTGGCCGAGAGGAAGAACAAAACTATTGTAGGGGAAACACTGGCAATGCTGCATGACCAAGGCCGACCACTTCACTTGCGGGCTGAGGCATCCAACACAATGGTATATTTTCATAATAGAAGCCCACATTGCATACTTGAGATGAAGACACCAGAGGAGGCTTTCTCTCGTAAGAGACCAGATGTGGGTCACTTTAGGATCTTTGGCTCATCGATATATTTCCATGTGACAAAGGATGCACAGAACAACCTTGAGCCGAAAACAGAGTTGGGGATGTTTGTGGGGTACACTGATACACCTCACGACTATCAAGTGTACTTTCCTACCAGTTGGAGCACAATGGTTAGCATAGATCTCAAGTTTGATGTGCAGAAGGCCATGCGAGTTTCCCTTGAGAGGGAGCTCCAACTGTAGGTTGTGGAGGAACTATTAGTTTCTAAGGAGGAAGAGCCTCATACTAATGTGGAGTAGCCGCATGCGGAGTTTCCAGGAGTGGAGACTTGCACTCAAGCAGAGTCTTCTAGAGATCGACGGAAGTATGCAAGAGAAGCTGACAGATTGTTGGAGGATTCGAGAGAGAATGTGGGAGCACCATCTTCTCAACATAGATAGAGGAGGTCACCTAAGAGGTACAGTGGATACATGGCCCTTGCTAGGGAATGTGTTGAGACTGAGCCATCTTCCTTTGAGGAAGCAGTGTAGCAGCTGATTTGGGTTGATGCTATGGTGGAGGAGTATGACTCCATAGTTCGTAATAGTGTTTGGGACTTGGTCCCGAGACCGGAGAACAAGTCAGTTGTGAGTTTTTGTGGGCTTTACAAGGTAAAGCAAGCTGTTGATGGTTGTGTGGAGAAGCATAAGGAAATATTTGTTGCCCATGGCTTCTCACATGTCGAGAGGATCATGTTGCCGCAGTATATTTCGACAGAGGAGTAAGATGCTGACATTTTGACAAAGGCATTGTCAAAGTGTAAATTCGAGTTCCATAGAGACAAGATTGGGGTGGCAGATAATCCCTTTTTTGTTGAGAGGGAGTGTTGAAATATGGCAATAGGAATATTCCAATTTAATTTGTCCTTGAATTAAATTGTGAATTGAATCAAATTTAGTCTTAACAGCTACTTGAAAATAATTAATTAATTTATTTTAAGTTAATTACTTGGAGAAATTCAAGTTAGAAATCTTTCTGAAGTCATGCAAGAGTTATCCCTTAAATTAAGGAGATAAGATTGAGTTATATTTCAGTTGTAATTAACTAACTCAGTTTACTAAGTTAAGTCCAGTTAAATTAGTTCCAAATTGTTTGAGGAACTGATAGTGAGTTAACAATCAGTTGATGCAATAATGCACTCAACTAGTGCTACTCCAGTTAATTGAATATTCCCTCATCAGAAACTCATGCATGTCTATTCTAATAAAGACCCAGTTGAGATTAATGTTTAAGGACAATGTACTATTAGTTTCATTTGTTTTCTCATGGAGAAAACTCATGCATGTAGTCAAGGATTTATCCTTTAGGACTACGTAGTTTTGAAGGGAGATCATCCACTTGGAAAGAGAGAATCATGCACAAGGAACAATGCAAGGAAATAGGAGCTTGGAGAGTAGAGAGGAAGGTTGGAGAGAAGCCAAAATTTCCTATGATCATCTGTGAGGATTTTACTGAGAGATGGCTAGCTGTGAGAGCTAAGGCATTGTAAATTCCTATGTATTTCCACCATATATGATAATACAATAGTGTGGGGTTTTTAGCTAAGGCTTTCCCCAAAGTATTTTAATGTGTATTGTGCCATTTATTCTTCTTCTTCTGGTTATATTGCTCAGCTCGGTTTTTAAGCTTCTACAAACTGATAGTAGAAGTAGGTTATAGTATTCTTATTTGATTTATATTGCATTATCGAGTTAGCCTACCAACATATTTTCTACATTGAATAATATTGTCCAGCTATTGTTTCCACCTGTTGCAAACTGAATATAGGCTCCCTTGAAAGAAAATATGTAGTTGGTGTAGGTATATATGAGGATCTAGTTTCTAGAATTGTTTTGTCTAAATCCCTTATTTTTTGTCTTTTGAAATCCCTGAATTTTGTTCCCTCTAATTTTGAGGCATTATCAATTTCCCTTTTTAGCTCCCTTTATTTCTGTTGAGGAGTTAACAAAATATTTAGTTTTGTTAACTATTATACTTATTTTTCTCCTCAAAATTATTCTAGCGTTCCTTCTTCCCATGTTTCTCTATTAGCAAAAATTTTATTATCTAGTTTTCACAAATGAATGAGTAGAATTTTTTCAAACTCTAATATATAAGATTCTCCCAATCGAACGATAAGGTAAGATGATTCCCTTTATGAATTTTATTTGAGCTAATAAAAACTAAACATCTTGGTTGAAAACTCTAGTTTTAAAAAAAATTGATCCTCTCTTTGCTTTGAGCTTGAAAACAACATCTTTCTTTTATGACACAAAATTTACTTGGTATATGTTCAAGATCTACCTAATGACTTCAAGAGAAAAAAGTATATTTGGTAGATGTTGTACCTTTGAGATAGTAGTTGGTCAGCTACCAATGTCAGAGCATCTAAAATAATTGTTTTGGGGTTTTTAGTTTAAGTTTTGGAAGACTAATGAATGAAGACAAATGTAGAATTGAAATACTTAATCCTTTGGATAATATTAATATCTCAGCAAAGGGCTGCTATAAAGCTTTACATAGTGATATAGATCAAATGGTGGTGAGAAGAAGACAAAAAATAATATGATTATCATGGTTTCCAAACCGTAAAAAAAAACAATCATAAGTATTTGAACCTTCTAAACTACGTTCCAAATATTCAAGGCAGTATACTTAAGCTTACAAAAGATGCTGATCATTTATTGATTAGAGGGGATTAGCTAAACAAATAGTTCATTAATCCATTCTCTTAATAGATGATCACTTCAGGAGTTTATAGGAATAAATTGAGACACAATTATTCCTACCTAGATATCTCTACAAGTCATAAACATATGAAGAAAAACATAATGATTGATAACTGGAAAAACTTATAGGATAACACAAACTGTATAAAACCAAATTCAAAATCCTTTGCTTTGTGTTAAGGTTCCAGAAAGACTGAGTACATCAAGTGTCTAGAAAAGCTTCCTTCAAAGGTGCAACCAAGTTCAAAGTAGAATGAACAGTCATAACTTAATAAGAAATGAATAATGAACCTTGAACATTGAACCCTTTAACAACTCGAGAAGAGAGTTATTTATACAATAATGAAACTAAGAAAATATCCTAAAACTGATTAAAGTTTATTCTAGGAAAGGAAAGATCTTCATGCAAGAAGATAGGGGAAACTATTGAATTGCTTCTTGATATCCCTTTTATTTAGGTTGTGTTGGTTTTCTTGTTTGATATTTTTCCATTTAAGCTGCTTGATTGTTTGTATCCTTTATGCTAGTTAATTCCTTCATTTGATCTTTCATCTGATACTCTTTAAACTATGTGAATATCCTTTGATATGGCTGAGTAACCTTTACTCTGTTACTTTTTACCTTTACTGTGTATTTCAGTTCTTTTATTGTGTTTTTCAACAGTAAGATCTTTGTATTTGTCTTCAAACTATATGCAGTCTTTTTCTCTGTAAGCCTGGAACAAGATTTTTTACCTACAAAACACAAAAACTGTTAAGAAAAAATAGGTGACAGAGAAGGACATCAATGGCTTTATTGAGCTCGAAAGGATATTGGAAGGAGTCCAGAGTGTATCAGAAGGTAAAAAAATGGTTTTATTGGTCGCAAAGGCTTATGGAGGCTTCACTGTGTAAATGGGTGAAACAAAGCCAAAATGGTGATTTTCACATTTAAACGGAAAAACAACTTTCTTTTTGAAATATGGCGCAAAGTGAACAGTGGTCATTTTGTTGTTATGCGGGAGGTGGTTTTGTTTTTCATGGCACAACTTATGAGGAGTGGGCGGTTTTGGGAGGGGTCACCCAATACAATCTGAACCTGACACGTAGCAACGAGAGGTTAGTGGAATACCACTTTTCAGGTGGGTAATGCTCGGACAGAGAGCCAACCCGAAATTGTTGAGTGTCGTTGGATTTGAATGCACGTGATCAGATGGTGGTGGAGCGAAAGAGTAGTACGGAGGGGCCCAACGATTAATTATGGTGATATGGCATTTATCATGGGTTAAAGACTGAGATTAGCGAGGTTTTATGGTTAAACAAAGGTTTAGGTTGGTTCTTCGTCTAAATCATAAAAATAGTTTAACAAAGAAATCCATTGCAAAACAAGGTATGGAGGACTTGAAAAAGTATGAATTCAGGCAGATAGATGATGTCGGGTTCGGGTTCATCGCATATCATAATCGCAGTTTAGCGAAGGACGACCCATAACAAAGGAATGCGATAGCGGCCAGATGCGATGCGGAAATAAATCATGGATAATATTGTGATCGTGTTCGAGTTTCCATCGCATATCGGAGATCGCAATGACAGAGGGTAATGCTTTTAGCCGAGACTTGTGATGGAGGCGGATGCGAAATGGGTAATGAATTATGATATATATTTGCATCAGGTCCGGATTCATCGTGCATCGCATATCGCAATACGGAAGAGAGTGGATGCTGAAAGGTTTGCAATCCGCCTATATGCGATGTATTAAGGAATACATAGTTTTATAATAAAACTTATGGTTTTAGGATATTTTAATAAAGGGAGTTAATATATATGGGAAAGGACTTTTAGGGGTTTAATATGTTAAGTTAGCATTAATATGAAATATGAGCGGAAAGGGGAAATACACTAAGTATAGTGATTTTCATGAGTTATTTTCTTTTCATATATATACATCAATACTTAGGCTAAACATCTTTTTGTGGGTTTTTTGGGTAAAAGGGGATTTAACATGGGGTTTTCATTTTTCCTAGGAAAAAAGGATTTTAACCTTAGGAAAAGGGGTTTTTTGTGGAAAATGAATGATTATGAATTGTATCAAGGTGGAAAGGGGAAATTAATAAATATAGGGATGAATAGGGATGAGGGAAGTTAATTAATTGATCTTGTAGACCTTCATTAGCTTTCTGTAATTGCCTCATGGACGTAGAAACATGATAAATGCACATTTTGTCCAATGAATTATCATAATTTTGCAACCTTTCTTCTACTTACCCTTTGCTTATCCTATCATTTTTTCTTCACTTAATGGGTGCATTTAAGCTAGAAAACCCTTTTCCTTTCTTTTTATTTTGAAAAAGCAAACTATCTAATTCTAACCTTATAACATCCAAGGGCTTAGATTAAATAGATGAGCACCTTATTATTCTCTAGCTAACTACTGATCTGCCAAGATTAAACAGTTTGGCTAGATCTTTATTCTCTAATTATAACATCAAATTTAAAGCATGAAGCAGTCAAGATTAAACTATTTGACTCTCATGGGTTGTGGCATTTATGACAAGCCGCAAACAACCATTATTTTGCAGAAAAGTAGTAGTGGCATTTAGAATTGCTCACTTTTAGAGTTTATTTATTTTCTTTTCTTTCTAACCTAACATTTTCTTTCTGTCTTTATTTTCTTTTTAGGACATCTAACCTAACATTTTCTTTTATATGGACATCATCATCAAGATATTTTCAAAAACATTGTATTCAATATTGTTATGTCCATATCCTAACTTAATTTTTTTTTCAAATATTCTATTTTATCAAAACTAAAAAAATGCTACAACATTGGCTCCATCTAGGGACTGCTTTCTCCTGTAGAATGCAGAGAACCTGCAAATCCATGTGCCTTCTCCTCAAGCTATGGAGTCCTTGTTGTAAAGAAAATCACATTGACATCTTGAAAAGTAAAAGAAAACCAAAGTATTTACAATGAAAACTATTTCAACTTCTTAGTATTGAATGTAATGTTTGAGAAACCTTCCATTTACAGGATAAGTGGAATATAGCTCCTCAAGATTCTGCAAAACAAAATTTTTGTTACCCTTCACTTTAACAATTTCAAAAGGTCCAAACCATAGATTTTCAAATTTTCTATCCTTCCCTTTCTCTTCTCTCCTGGCATCCCATCTTAGAACTAGATCACCTTCCTTAAAGTCCCTTTCCTTGGCTCTTCTGTGAAACAAGGCCTTCATCTTATTCTAATATTTCTTCAATTTTGTTGAACTTCATCTCTGTTTTCATTAAGCTCAATAATCTAATTTATTATTCTTTAAAAATCATCAGGTTCATCTGTTGAATCCTACAGGAATTTTAAAACAGGGAAGGCCAAATTGGTAGGGAAGATTGCATCTTTCCCATAGACTAATTGAAATGGAGATTTTACATTTGATCTCTTTGGAGTAATTCTGTTTTCCCATACTGCATAAATAAAATGTGAATCCTAGCTCTTCTTATGATCAACTAGTCTTTTCGATTACCTTTACCAGACTTTTGTTTGATGACTCTGCAAGGACATTACCTTGAGGGTAGTATGGAGTTGAATGATGTAACATAATCTGATATTTCTGGAAAAATTCAATCATTTTAACACTATAAAAAGTTGTTGTATTATCAATGACAATTTGAGTTGGGCAACCAAATCTAGATAAGATATTTTCCTCAATAAACTTAATTACTACTGAATTAGTAGCATTTTTGATTGGAATTACTTCCACCCATTTAGTGAAGTAGTCTATTGCAGTGAGGATCCATCTATGCTAATTACTTGAAGTGGAGTGAATCTCTCTGAAAAAATCTAATCCCCATTGAGAAAAAGGTGTTGAAACTATTGATGGAATGAGAGGAAGAGCTGCTAATTTTTGTTTACTAGCAAACATTTGACAAGGAACACAACCTCTGACCTTTGCCCCTACTTGTAAGAACAATGTGGGCCAATAAAATCCTCCCCTCATAATCTTGTATGTTGTTTCTCTCCAAGCATAATGTCCCCCCACAAAATCCTGTATGAAACTGATCAATGATTCCTTCAGTTTCTGATTCTATTAAACATAATAACAAAATATTCAGTGGATCTTTCTAGTATAAATTTGCATTTATAATGTAGTACTCGACTAATTTTAACTTAAGGGTTTTACACTGGGTTTTGGAGAACGATGTTGGACACTCAAAATGGATCAAGAAATTTACAATATCTTGATTCCAGTTTGACAACAAGAATTTTTCATCAATGTGTGTAGGACTGATCTGCTCTGAAGGTAGAGGTTCTTATGGATTCTCCCCTTTAGGATGAAGGGAAGGTTCTTGTGGATTCTCCCCTTCTGCAAGGATAGAAGGTTCTTGTGTATTCTTCCCTTGTGCAAGGACAGAAGGTTCTTGTGTATTGTTCCCTTGTATTTCTAAAACAGAATTGATTCCAAGTACTTTGTAGTTGGATTCAACTAGAAGCTTGGCTAATCCTTGACCTTTTACTAGCTTGGTAGTCTTGATAGTTAGATCAAACTCCAGAATTTGAGTGATCCATCTACCTCTTTTCCCATCAGTGTCTGGTTGGGTTAGGACAATTTTCACAGCACTATTAGGAACATAAGCAGTAATAGGTGAATGTAAGACATACATCCTGAATGATTTCAGGGCTTGAATGAGGGCATAGGCTTGCTTCTCAATGATTTCATACTTAAGCTCAACATCTCTCATAACCTTGCTGAAAAAGGCTATGAGTTGGTCATGGGAATCTTCATTTTTCTATGATAGAATGGCAGCAAGGGTTGTTTCAGAGGCAAAAGAGAAAATAATAAATGGCTTAGTATGATAAGAGTTGGCTAAGGTGGGAGCTTCATAGATAGCCCTTTTTATTTGTTCAAATGCATGCCTAGAAGAGGCAATCCATTTGACTTCATGTTTCTTTCGGAGCATGTCGGTTATATCTTTTACAATCTCTGCATAATTTGGAATACACTTCCTTTGAAAATTAATCTTTCCTAGAAAAACTTGAATCTCCTTCTTGTTTCTAGGTAAGGTCAATGATTCAATGGAAGATACTTGTTGGGGGTCAGTTACTACTCCCTCCTTTGAAGTTATATGGCCCAACAATTTTCCTTCTTTGACAACAAACAAGGACTTCTTAGGGTTCAATGATATTCCAAATTTTCTACACCTCTCAAAAACCTTCATCAAGTGCTTTAGATGTTTCTGATCAGATTTAGAAAAAATAGTTATGTCATAAGATAAATAACCACAAATTTATTTACTTGAACCACAAAATCTATGTCCATAGCTCTCTAAAATGTTGCTCTAGCATTGGTTAAGCCAAATGGCATCCTAGCGTACATGAATGTACCCCAAGGTGTAATAAAGGTTGTCTTCTCTCTGTCTGCTATATCAATATTCACCTAATTGTAACCTGAAAAACCATCAAGCATAAAAAGTCTTTGTGCTCTTGAAACCATTTGAAGTAATTGATCCATTTTGGGAAAAGGATAATTATCTTTTAAAGAAGCCTTGTTAAAATTTTTAAAATCCACACAACACCTTATTTCTCCATTTTTCTTTCTAAGAGGAACTAGATTTGCAACCCAATTAGAATATCTAAGAGGGAGGATGATTTGAGCATATAGCATTTTCTTAATCTCCCTTTCTATAGTTGGTAGAAGAGCTGGATTTATCCTTCTAAGTTTCTGTTGATAAGGTTTTGCTTTTGGCTTTAAAGGAATCTTATGTTGTATTAATTAAGTATCATAGGTCTTTAGATCAACATAAGTCCAAGAAAAAATATCCTTATGATTTTGCAATATCTTAAGATATTGAGCTTTGATCTCAGGTCTAGGAATACACATATTTTGATTTTTTTGATATCTTCATCAATTCCAATGTTAATATCTTCTATGTCATCTTTTGAAGAAATGGACTGAGGGTTTCGGAGGACATCATTTTGATCAAACAATTTTTCTAAAGGAATGAGTCCTTTCGGAATAAAATTATTAGATAATTGAATAATGTCATGATTAGCAATTTGGGTTTTAAAATCTGAAGTATCATTTCCATCCGCATTTTCATTTATTTCAATTCTATATTCATCAATTTGTGGAAACAAAAAATCATCTATTACCTACAAAAATGATTTCAAATGTTCATCATCTTCGAAAATTTGCCAATGTTTCAGATTATCTGGGATAGATGGCCTATATTTGACTTGAATCTGATAGAGTATATTAGTATGATCAGGAATTTTAAAAGAGCTAGCATAGATAGCTAAGGCATCTGCATGAATATTCTGATCTCCGAGAATATGAGTCAAATTAAAAGCATCAAAGAAGTTTTAAATTGAATCCCATACTTCATTTTTGTAGGACCTAAGTCTAGGGTGCTTGGTCTGGAAAACATTTCTTACTTGCTTAACCATAAGTTCCGAATTATTAAAAACACTTAAGTTTTGATCTTTTAACATTTTGGCTAATTGCAATCCTAGAAGGAAAGCTTCATATTCAGCCACATTATTAGTAACTTTGAAGTCTAATTTGCGTGATTGGGTTATATTTTCTTTTTTCAGGTGAAATTAAAACTACTCCAGCTCCTGCCCCATCTTTCGTGCAAGAGCTATCAAAGAACAGTTTCCAAATATCAGTTTGGTCTGGTTCAGGACTTTCAATTTCCTCTTCAAATTTGACTTGAGTTTTATGATGGTTTGAAGTGAGTTGAAAAAAACCAAAGTCTTGATCTATTGCATAAATTGGATGGTTCCTTGGTTGGTCAGTTTTACAAACAGTATGTACAAATATTACCTCTCTATATAATCTTAATTTCTCTCCTCCATAAACAGGAATAGTAACATATGACATATCGATTTGTAGAGTTCCGCCTAATTTGGCATAGCAAGACCTAGAAAGGAGCATTCCAAACTTGGGAGGGATATTTGTGACAACAATATCAAGTACTACACTTTTCACTGGAATTTGGGCAAGGGTAACCACTAGATCTTTGATCAATCCCAAACAGGGCACCCTTTTAGAATCAAAGGTGTATAGGTCATGGTAGGATCTAGTTATGTCGAGTTTCAAATGGTTCATGATAGATTTTGGCATAAGGTTGTGTGATGCTACTGAATCAAGCATACACTTATACAACATGGAATAATTTGTTTTAAGAGTTACATAGAAAGGAGGCACTATCTCATCTACCATGTTTGAACTAGGGCCAAAAGCTACTGCTGGTTTTCCATCTTGCAAACTTATGACATCACCTTCAGCATCAACCATGGTATATTTTATCCATTTTGTGACTTAGCTTTTGTAACCAGGGTTTTTAGAAAGTTTTGACAGTGGAATTGGAATCTTAACCCCCTCTAATTCTTTTTCAACATTAAATGTAGTCAAAATGTTTTCACCAGTTTGGGTAGTATCAATTGACTGATTTAAGGGCTAAATAAGAGTTGTTTGAGCTTTAGTAGTTTTGGTACGTGGTTCAATTATTGGATTTTCTTTTGGAGGTCTCCCGGGACCAGGCCTAGGCCTAAACTCATACCTCTTGTTTAACTCTGCAATTAAAAATTCAGAGAAAGCGTGATATTTAGAGACCTGTGAAGCTTCCTGATCTTCTTGAACCTGATTTTGTTGTGAGAGAGGAATGATGGTTGTTTGATTGGAAGAACAATCCATACTATTAATATCTTCAATAATTGTCATAATATTATCATCAGGTTGTTGGTCATCTATCAATAGAGGAGTAGGAACCTGTTGATCATTGCTAGGTCTCTAAAGAATTTGTAGTAGTGGATTTCTTTTATATTGACCTCGATTTTGGTTTTGGGGTCTAGCAACTGTTTGTTGTATTGTCCTAGGTTGGGTCTCAATCTTTGAAATCCTATTTGATAGGTTTTTAAGAAGAGATGTTATTTCATCTATGTTTGAGTCTTCTGATTTAGTCTTAGAGGAACTAGAGGCTTCTTGAACAGATTTGAATTTTCTTTGGGCCTTTTCTTCCTTAAGTTTTAAAGAAGTTAAGGCTGCCCTATTTGCTTCTACTTCTATAGCATTTTTTTGCATATCTTCAAGAGTTCTTGAAGTTCTCTCTCATAATATAACAACAAAGTCACCATCAAAATCTTTAGAAAATCTAGACTTAGCTGCTGCTATAGGGGGCTTACAATCAATAGGCATTTTGTGATAGAGTTTATTGAATCTTTTGATAAAATATAATACTGGTTCACTGAAGTTCCTTTTAAGCTCTTCAAATTCTATGAGGAAGTAAAGAGGATCCTTTTTCACACCCCATTTATTTTTAAATATGGTTGTAGGCTCTTCCCAATTTCTAATGGAAGCTATTGGTAACTGCCTAAACCAAATCCTCACATTTCCTTCAAGTGACTATACAAATAATCTCATATAAATGTTTTCTTGTTCAATATTCATGTTGTCTTCAAATTCTAGGAAAGCTTGAAGATGGTATTCAGCTAAGGGACCAGTTTCTCCATTATACTTGGGAAGGTATTTTAAGTATCCAGCTGGGAATGCATCAAGGTTATTAGGTAAGACTAAGGCAACATATCTAGCATGTACAATAGGTCGAAAAGCCATGACAGCAGGTGGTGTATGAGGTGTATGAGGTTGTCTAGGTGGAGTATGAGGTGTTTGTGTGGATGTAGAGGATGAAGAAGAAGTAGAGGAAGAAGATGGTGATTATGTTATGAAACCAGCTCAAGAAAAAGATAGAAAAGATAGATCAACGCCTTAAAATTCAGCCTCTTTGAGGGGGAAACCTCCTTTACATTACATAAATGAACAATTCTTTGATGATTCAAATGAAAATACATCCTCTCTATATATAGGAGTCTAAGGGGTCATAACATAATCAGAGCCTACATAACAATAATAATGTAAGGGCACAATAATAACAATAGTGGGCTTCTATGGGGCACAATAGTAACAATATGGGCACTACATGGGTAATCAATATAATAAGTGGGTTGTACTAATAACAATAAGGGGTTACACTAGTAGTATAGGGGCCTAACATGCCCCTC